>OX155958.1:33053684-33109742 GCA_944548615.1 Micropterix aruncella
ATTGTCTAATAATATAAGATAACATTAAACCATAGTTCAGTTCAACTTTGAAGCAGTTAAAGCAGTATGTTTATCTTTTTTATTAAGTTGAAAGGGCCCTGTTCAAACATAGGCATTAAATGTAAGTTTTGTTTTATCCATCTTCATCTAGAGAGGCACTCGTTCATTATTTTTAGTAGTTCCTCCAAGCAAGCGTGCATGGAGGAACAACTGGAAATACTGAACGATATTCGATGGTTCTATCTCTCGCGAGGTGAGCGTAGGAGATTTTCTGCTGCGCTACCAAGAAGATTATCGTTACATCCAAGTCCGGAGATATTTACATTAAGCTACAACGATGTTCGTCCAAGTACACGAACACGAAACCAAAACGATCTAATTTGAGAAAAGAGTGAGACAGAGGGATATCATTTCCCCGAAACTCTTCACTAAATCCCTTAAAAAAAAAGTTCGAAGTCTTCCAAATGCAATGCTTGAGGCAGATTCTCGGTGTCTCACTCCGCGACCGAATTCGAAACCATTAGAGAAACATGCGATCTACTAACAACGATCGAAGAAGAAGTACAAAAACGTCGACTACGATGGTTCGGCCATGTTTGCCGAATAAACGATAATCGCTTGCCACGTAAACTTCTTTTGCGAGACCGTCCGACAGAATGGAGAATGGTGAATGGAGTACGAGATCCAGCGGCACCGACAGCAGCGTATTGGCTGCGAGGGCGACCCGCTCCCCAATCGCCGGCTACGGAATAAATAATAATAATAATAAATCCCTGGAGGACTTATTCAAAATGTCAAATTGGAAAGAATACGGGATCATGATTAACGGGTAACATATCTTGCATCTAAGGTTTGCGGATGATATGGTCATCATGGCAGAGCCGCTGTAGAAACTAGAGCTGTCATCTACAACTGGCGAACCTGTCACCTCAGGAAGTTTTAACGAAATTTGATCGATCTAGCTCCCACGAGGTGAGCGTAAAACACTTGGGACGAAAATAGTCCACTGTCTAGTTACACCCCTCCCCCTTAAGAGGCCAACGTCTTACCGCGAGGTAACCAGGTTTATCAACCAGCGGGCCGACACTCGCGCTCTTACTTTGAGTTGTAACTATTGCGGACCACGGCATCCTTTGCTTGGCTTATTCACACGGGATCGGGTGGCCGAATGGTCGTCTCAAGAGCAGTTGCCGTAAGGTTACCAACTACCTGCGCTCTATAGGAAACAGTACTGTTTTCAGACTCTTCCTGCTGTCGGTCAGCATGCACAATCGATAGGCTGACGCCGTACGGTGCGCAAACCGTCCAAGAGCGTCCGAAGGTTGACTCCTAGGGGAAACTGGCCCGTAGGCCATAGATGCCATACTTGCTAGGTGTTGACCCGTGCGTTTGGCCGACTCTATACATGGGTATTAGTGGCCAAACTGCAACATGGCCCATTAGCTCCCTTTAAAAACAATCAGTCCTTACAAAACATATATTATCAGTGTTATCATAGATGGAAAAATAAATTACTATTAGTTTGGCCGTCAATATTATCAACGCCTCCTGCATATTTTATAATAATTTAAATGAGAGTTATAAGAATGCAAACAACTTAAATTCATTCAAAATACTTATAAAGAAGTACCTGCTTGAAAGGGGTCCAATGTATGCGGAGTCTCAATTGCTCTCGCTAATAATTTAAGTTGTTTTATTAAATTATATATTACTAACTAATATCAAATCTCGTGTATTATTTGCTATGTATATATATGTGTAGGTATGTATATATATATATATTTATGTATGTGTGTATGTATGCGTATGTATATATGTATATATTCTTATGTATCATGCAATACAACTTAAGTTCAGAATATCAAAAGAGTCAGCTCGTCGATACAATTAAACAAAAATCAGCATCCCTAGATACGGGTCTCTGACCTAGTTAGGAATGCGGATAAACATTTTCACCATAGGATGTGCTCAATCTCTCCCAACTCAACCATATTATGTAAATGGTGTTTATATGACATATTATATGAAGTTATTGTAAATTAATAAATAAATAAAATAAATATCAGAAGGGTTGCCAAATCGCACTATGGAGATAATCTATCTGATCTCATATATAAACAATGCTATTACGTAACATCTATTACCTAAACAATTTTGAATATGCAATGTTTTTTTATGCAAAAATATATATTTTGTTTTTTTTTTAATTTTAATATTTATGCAAAATGTATTGTTTTAAGCAAAATTAAATGTATATTATTGTGTGCGAAGAATATTAATATTGTTGTGTATTTAGATACAATTAAAAACTATTCTTCAACGCACCGACACCGCAAGGTTTTACTCTTGATTATGATTAGTTAATAAATTTTTTTGACTGCACATAACGTAACACACAGGACAAATGTCACAGGCCAGCCTAGCCTATAGCTATTATTCCAATAAAAGTCTGCTTAAATAAAAGCGCAATCTGCACAATGGACTTGTCCGTCGGTCCTCGTAAATTATACACGTGCTTTAATGGATTACCCCCCTCGCACTCGTATGCCTCCATGATTGTATTCATGCCCCTAGTTGAAATTGCAAAGGCTATCGGAAAGAAACAAACGCATAGTCGAACTGTAGTACATGAGTTATTTTTGTACATGGAGTGAATGTATACAGTTAGTTTGAATTAAATTGATAGCTAATATAAAACTGAAGTTGAACGACTTTCCATATAACATATTACTTCCATTTAATATTTTTTTTCCACGACTGCCCAACAAAATAGGAAGGGTAATGTGCTTAGGGTTCATATACGTGCATACGTTTTTCGTTTATTTATTCCAACACAACGCTTGAACCGATTTGGAAGTGTTTAGTATTGTTAGAATCGTTTTATCATACCGAGTGTCAGTTACCTTAACTGTCCAAATACTATATAAGTAGTTGTCTAAATGTCCAAATGTCAATTAACATTAATATAGCGTGTTCAGTGTCAAATAAGAGGTCTCATCAAGTACATTCCGGAAATACACATGTGTATATATGGATAAAATGAAAAACCACGCACATTTCATAAAAAAACCATTCTAAAGCTAATTATAAATTCAATAGTTCACTTTCTGTAAAGGCAGTCGTGTTTTTTATTATTTTTTATATATTTACCTGTTAAAAACTCGTGAAACGCAGACAAACCAGCAGGGATGTGATTTATTTTAATATTGAATACAAATTTTGCTGCTTGGTCGAGAATTTGGGACTTGAGCATACTCAAGAGCCATACGTGTGATAGTGGACGATAGACGAGGACGACGAGGACGAGGACGTTGACGACGCTGAAGTCGACGACGAAGACGACGACGACGACGACGCCGACGACAACGACGACGACGACGACGACGACGACGACGACGACGACGACGACGACGACGACGACGACGACGACGACGGATAATACAGAATATACTTACACTTATTCAGTTACACAGCTACAAGCTTACACAAAATATACTTAAAATCAAGATTAAAACATTTTTTATTGTTGTATTATTTCTTTTTGTCAGATTTTTATATACGTAATAGGTTATTTTATATACCTAACAATAATATTTTTTAATAAAATAGCAACTAAGTTGAAGGTTAATGATATAAATACTAAAAATATATTTATCTTTCTCGCGCCCTGCGTCTGTATACTTAGAGAACGCTATGCAATTAGTTCGCTTTAAAAAAAATAATTAAGGAAGATTACTAGTGAATTTAACTCAGTGTTGTCGTTGTTATCTGAATATTCGGTATTTCTCTTATATTTTTTTATAATATGTTCAAGACTAAGTAAGTTTACATACCGAGAAATAAGTTTGTTCCTCATTAAAACATGTATAGGATTTTTTGAAATAACTCCATTATTTAAGATCGTACCATCAGAGCCTAGAAAGAGGATATTTATCAAAATAATTAGGATATTTAATCATGGCCTGGCACCCCCTTAGTTAGAGTGATCTGATTGCAAAAGGCACATCATCCTTCTAACCCGAAGGGATTAAGCGAAAAGGTCCTCCTCAACGAAATTAAACTCAAGCGGTCGTTATAAAGGATTATCGTTACGAGTTACACAACTTCCCAATTGAACTTTCTCATTTCGCCCCGTTCTGTTTTCATTCACTTAGCTGGATAATGGCATTTAAAAAGGGTTTTGTTGAAAAGGGCAACAAGAGCTGCATGGAGTGACGGATGTTAAGTAAAGGATGAAATTCTTGGAAGAAGTTTTGAGTTAAAAAAATGTTGTAATGGTGATTAACGTTAAAATAAATGTAATTTTGCAAAGGATCGACTCAACAATATATCTTGATAGTAACTCAATGTGGCAAAGCCACATTGAGTTACTATCCATTAAAGTTAAGAGGTTAAGATATGTCTTCGAATAAACAAAAATTATAGGACCAGGAACATTTAAAACTATATAACATAATTTGTGTAAGAACATTCTAACCTATGAAATTATTGGTTGGTGCGTCTACATGTAACACAGACATAAACATGCTTTAATTACGTTAGTTTTAAGCTTTTTAAGTGGCTCCCTCTCCAAACTAGACTTTTGGAGTTAAACATATTCGAAAACTTTATAAAAAGAAAATTGGCATTCAAACATGCTTTCTTAAACTGTATAACATAATTTGTTTAAGCACATTCTAACCTATGGAATTATTGGTTGGGGCGGATGCACCTAACACAGATAGAAAAATCCTTCAATTACGTTAATTTAAGCTTTTTAACTGCCTCCCTCTCCAAACTACACTTCTGGAGGTAAAATATTCGAGACCTTTATAAATAGAAAATTGACATCTACACATGCTTTCAATAAATTCAACGAATTCTACAGCTGTGCTGAATCGTTTGTAGTCTTTATATTATTTGTATATTTGATTTAAACAGTTTAGGTCACTCCCGGGTCGACAAGGAAGATGAATAATTGTTGAGAATTAAAATTGTGTTGGAGAAACTCTCAGAGTCAAATTTTCCATTCATGCTTATGTTCAAGCTGCTTAGCAGTTATGTTGATTTTTTATACAGTATTATTTCCAAATCTTGTTGGCATTTAATTAATGGATAATGTTACAAATTTTAGTTTAGTGCATACAATTTGCCAGAGGCTCTAAAAACGGGGCGCGTCACTTTGTGCAATTCCATGGTTTTCCGATTCAACGAAAAATCGTCATTTTTTGTGTGAAAACGTAGTAAACGATTGCGAAACATGTATTTGCAGCTACGACCCCGAAACAAAGCAGTAATAGAATATTGGTGAAGTTAAAGATGTTGCTAAAGTGGCGCGCGTGCAACCTATTACGAACCGGATGATCGTTTCTTTTTTTTAAATAACTAGAAACTGTTGCTTGGGATAATCATCGTACGAAGGAGGTTTTCATAAATATAAAGGTATCTAATTCAATTTTTTCGAAATTAAAGATGGAATCTTTGTCTTCCGTAGAGATTTATAAAGGAAGTGAGGAGGAGTTCCTCTTTAAGTATCTCCCTGGTAATGTATCTATGATGAACTTAATTGTTTGAGGCTTTCATAGTTTTAAAATCTTATCGCTTTTTATCTATCTATATCGCTTCGATACATATGCCATACGACAAGGCCTCGAGTCGAGATATGCGATACGTCATAATATTAACCATGTAGAATACGATAATAATAGAATATTGTCGAATTCTACGATGTAGAATACGGTAATAATCTACGATGCTGAATACGATAACCGTAGAATATTATTTAATTCTACGATGTAGATTACGATAATATTAGAATATTATCGTATTCTACGATGTCGAATATTATCGTATTCTACGATGTCGAATATTATCGTAATCTACGATGTAGAATACGATAGTATCCTACGATGGAAAAGACGAAAATAGTTAATTTATAAGATAACATTCGTCAATATTATAATATTCTACGATGTAGAATACGATAATATTAGAATATAACCGTATTCTACGATGTAAAACATGATAATATTTGACGATGTAGAATCACAAATTACAAATATAAATGCAAGTAGCATGCCTCAGAAAGTCAAACAGAAATACTTCAAGATTACGAGATGCGTCAAAAATAAATCAGTTTTTTTTTGTATTTAAATCGGAGAAATAGATCTATACTGTATAACTGTAAGTTGGAAGTACAGATGTTTTGGTACAAAATAGGCAGATGCAGTTTTCCCACAGGGCCTACAATGTCAAGTACATGTTTATTGCCACAAAACACTATATATGATTATTACTTACTAGCTAAAACCGGGCTTAGTCTGATATGAAATAAATGAGAAACGCACCGATGTCGAAGCGCACCGAAGATTTCACTGGTGCGGGAAGACTTTTATCGCGCGTATTCGAATACAACGTTTTGTCAATATTTTATTTTACTACTCGGATAAAAACACGCACTTATTCGAATGCAACGTTGTTTTAAATCGGTCGACCGACTACTCTTCGAGTTTTGCGAGCACAAACATACGCAGGCTGATTTTTTATATACAAAAATAATATTTTTTTATCCTTGCTGTATGTCCGCTAGATGTATAGAGTAGTAGAATAATTACATACCAATTATTTATTTCATCTATGGTGTTAATAATGTGTGCTGGTATTTTTGAGATTTAAATACAGTAACCATTCAAAAATAAACAATGAAATTAAATCAAAACATTTATTTATTTATTTATTTATTTACGTCCATAAAAATACACTTCATTACAAAAACATTCTCTTAGCCTAATATTTCATATTTAATTAAACAGTTTTCCAATTTACTTCCTAACTCGGAAAGAGATTCAAAAATGATAGTTTGTGGTTTACCACCTCACTAGGAATAACATGTATCGAGGTGGTACCAACAGAAATCGTATATTGCCTGCCGAAAGAGCGTGATATATCCGCTCTTAGGTTTTTATTTATTTTTTTTTTCTTTATATTGCAATGGTATTTACATTTAATAATTACAAGGATAGATGTAGTTACTTTATTCTAAAATTTAAACATTTTGAAGAGACCAAATTAAACGGAAGGTATTTTAGTTCAAATATTCAAATATAAATATTCTTACATCTAATATAATACATACATAGATACGATAATCGCATAAACTTTACATGAATTTATATTAAAAATATATATAAATAAAAAATATTATAAATAAGTACATACATATAATATTATAATTAAAAAACCTTATAATATTATAATTAAAAAACCTTTTTAAGATTCTGATAATAATCACAGTAACATTTAAAAGCAATTCAAATTTAATAAAAAATAAATATGTAAATAACCAAAGTAGTAATAATAATTAATGTAATATTATTTTAAATACTTTGATTTGTCAAATTATAAAAAAATATATAAAATTAACTATGACATACAAATTTTATAAACATTTAAAATAATGAATGGTGAAGGCATGACCATGTTAAATTTCCATTTTCGATCCTAGGGATTTCCATTAGAATCCATTTAAACAATAAAAACATTTATATTTTAGCAATTTTTTTAAAGTGTTTGTGGATACTGGCTGTTTCACTGATTGCATAATCCGATTGTGGATAATCCGAAATTGTCTTAAAGCTAACGTAAATTTTATGATTTCTTTTAGTAAATTTGTAAAGGTTTACACATCACCTAGCTTGCTTGGACCCTTAATTATTTATATTGGATCTATCACCCTTAAATATTATTTTATTGTGGATGCATATAAAACAAAACACTCCATTCAAGAGTAATGATTGAGTAATGAAAAACTCGGCATCCTTTCTGCTTGTCGTATTTTTATCCCCATTGAAATCGGAGAAATTCCGGAAAATCGCCATCATTATCCTGAAGTACGGCACTCGAGCAGATACGATTCTGCACGATTCCGCGATCCTAATTAGGGCATGTTATTTTGAATTTTGGCCGATCGCCTTGCTCAAGAACGGTGGATAGGAGTATAGTCGACATAATGGCCTCGATTGAATAAAGCCTGGGAGGTCCTTTTATCGGTGACTGCCGTGACCGTCTTCAATTAACTCATAATGGCCCTTTAGCCAGTATTACAATAGGATCTCTCTTCGGATCAGCAGGGATATATTATTCGGGAACGCCTTTTGATGACTACCTATTTATAATCAGATTTTGGACTACCCAGAAAGGAAGATGGGCAAAAATGTTAGGGACGCGTCCCAACGACATATGTCGTTGGAAAGCTCTTTTCATATCTGCCATTTACTAAGGCGGTCAGTTAAGCGGTGTCGACTACAACGGGCGAACCCGTCACCCGAGGGTGGTATATGTGATCGTTTTTTCAGCCGCGGGATGAGCGTAGAAGACTGAGACAATGACAATTCACTATCTAGTTCCACGGAAGCTAATGGGTCCTTGTTGGGTTGGCCACGAAGACCCATTCTGTTCAGGGTTGGTCGCCTTCACGGGTCAACACCCATCTGGCGGCCTAAGCTCCACGCATGAAGTGCGAGCCTGGGTAGGACTCGGGCCTTAGGGCTAGTTTCCCCTAGGAATTAACCTTGCGCTCCTGGACGGTCACCGTGCGGCGTAAGCCATTCGATTGTGCACTCTGACTAACAGTCGGGGGAGTCTGGAAGCAGTACCGTTTCCTATAGAGCGGAGGTGGTTGCGGACCTTACGGCGACTGCTCTTGAAACGACCATCGGCTACCCGATCCTGGGTGAACAGCCGGGTCCGCGATAGATTCGGTATACACCGTTTCACCACTTCGTAAGGGAGAGGATTGCGCAAGCGACCTCGTAACCAATCTGGAGAGACTGGAGTAATCTGGTCGCAATTGGAAGTAAGGGCGTGAGTGTAAGCCCGCTGGGTAACACTCCTGGCTATCTAGCGGTTAAGGCGTTGGCCTCTTACGGGCATGTGGCGGAGCTTGATGGTGGACTGTTTTGGTCAAGTCTTCTGCGCTCACTCCAGGGAGATAGAACGACTAATCGTTAAAACTTACTGAGGTGACGGGTTCTCCCGTTGTAGTTGACAACTCTAGTTATCTAGTTCCGGCAACTAGTCTGCCAGAGTTCATCGCCTTAGGGCGAGGCACTAGGAAGGTAACCCAGTGGTGCCACCTCGCCCCCTGGCTACCAGTTTCGGCCAGATTTCTCCGGCCTCCCGACTAGTTACTTGCGGTTTGAGGTCGGGTTCGAGTTAAAATCACGACTGCCTTTACAGAAAATGAACTATTGTATTAATAATTATTTTCATCATGGTTTTTTATTTAATACTTATATATTATGTATTTATCTATATAGAAAGATGTATATTTCCGAATTTACTTAATCAGACCTTTCATTTTACACTAAACACGATATATTTATGTTAATTTATTAACATTAGGAGATTTGGACATTTAGACAACTATTTACTTTATGTGATGACATAACGACTCTAACAATACCACATATTTTTAAATCGGTTTGAGCATTTATAAGTTATGGTGAAATAAAGAAATGAAAAACATGTATAGATGAATCCTGAATACATTACACTCCTTTTTTGTTGGGCAGTCGTGTAAAAAGATAACATCACGAAACGAAAGCCAAACAACTGATGGCCTACGCGACACTCGTCGCGTCAGTCGATTGCAGCCCTTCGTCTCGTATCTCACGCGTCTCATCAAGTAAAACCGACCACTATCG
Source organism: Micropterix aruncella (assembly GCA_944548615.1). Classification (NCBI taxonomy): domain Eukaryota; kingdom Metazoa; phylum Arthropoda; class Insecta; order Lepidoptera; family Micropterigidae; genus Micropterix; species Micropterix aruncella. The sequence continues at coordinate 33,063,368 of OX155958.1, forward strand.
ATATCTATTGCCGCATATACTTGTAACTTTTTACCCACAGTAATTTTCCTACTAATATTATAAACGCGAAAGTTTGTATGTATGTATGGATGTTTGTTACTCTTTCACGCAAAAACTACTGAATGGATTTTGATGAAACTTTACAATAATATAGCTTACACATCAGAATAACAAATAGGCTATCCTACTAATATTATAAACGCGAAAGTTTCTATGTATGTATGGATGTTTGTTACTCTTTCACGCAAAAACTACTGAATGCATTTTGATGAAACTTTACAATAATATAGCTTACACATCAGAATAACACATAGGCTATAATTTATAAAGATGTAGCGTGAATTTTCTAAAATATAACGATAACTGTCAAGTAAGTAGGAAAAAATCTAATAAATTGACATTCGAAATTTAAATTCTATCCTACTATCCTACTAATATTATAAACGCGAAAGTTTGTATGTATGTATGGATGTTTGTTACTCTTTCACTCAAAAACTACTGAATTGATTTTGATGAAACTTTACAATAATAAAGCTTACACATCAGAATAAGGCATAAGCTATAATTTATAAAGATATATGGTTTTCTATCATCATTATCACAATTTTCCATCACCACGCGGGTGAAACCGCTGGGCGCAGCTAGTAATACATAAAACATCTTCCATATGGCATATTATGGTTTCTCTCATCATTTCTTCATCTCCTTTGCTATAGATAATATGACAGGGCTCCTTTCAAACTCAAAACCCCGAGAAATCACTGAAATCTGGAAGACCAACCCAGCTAGTCTTGGAGAATAACAGCCGAGAGCGCTTGCCTCTATACACTATTGTATATGTGTAGATATAACCCTTTCCTTTTAATAATAATGTAATTTAACTAGATTCCATTAAAATGAGTCCCTTTGTGAGTCGGGGCCTCGTCGGCCCCCGGGAGAGGCGTGTTGTTGATGCCATTGCCTTTACCCAGTGAAGGCACGCGTCTTTTCCGCTCCTTTGCAGTGTACAGTACACTCAGGCCGAGGGAAAATCGACTTAAACAGGAAATTGGATCACTCCGATATAAAAACGTTCCAATACATTTCACGAAATTATCTCAATGGAAAAAGAAATGGGAGAAGGGCGAATGAAAACGATGTCGATTGATTTTCAACTTGATTTTAGCGGGCGTATTGCGTAGGTATGGTTCAATATATAATATCAGTTTAATGGTAAAATATAAGAGACTGTATAATTCAACTGGACTAGGTACCAAATTATCATATTTTATATATGTACTTTTATAATAATTTTTATTTTTATATACTTTTAATACAAATTCATGTAAATTTTATGCGATTATCGTATCTATGGATGCGTATCTATGCGATTATCGTATCTATTAGACGTAAAAATATTTATTTATGAATATTTGAACTAAAATACTTTCCGTTTAATTTGGTGTCTTCAAATTTTTTTAAATTTTAGAATAAAGTAACTTGTAACTATCTAGTAACTTGTAACTTGTAGTAACTTGTAACTTGTATCCATCCTTGTAACTACTCCATCCTTGTATTTCAGTATTCAGTATTCAGTATTCAGTTTATTTATTCAAAATATACAATAACAGCATGAATTAGGAATTAAAGCTAATTATCGCATATTAGAATTCGTCAGTTTATATGTAGATATAAAACTATTTAAGCATAAATATTAATTCAACAATAGCATTGACTAAAGTCGGCTTTACACGACAGACAAATATTTAAAAAAAAAAAAATAATAGAGCTGAATCCATGTACATGAGTATACATATAAAATAGATTATTATTATAAGAATATTAATAGTCATCAAGCACTTTATACAAAAAATAATCACACAATTGGAAGTATCGAAACAAAATTGGAAAAAAAACAACGTATGTATATGATCAGGTATGTTACATTACACATTGTAATCTACATATTAAATATTAAATTCATAATATTATAATTAAATAATAAAAACTAAAATGAGGTACCTGAAAGTTACATATTAATGTTATTCCCATTTCAAAGAATTGGCATGCTCAAAAAAATCACCCAGCTTATAGAAAGCATGTGTGGATTGCAGCTTTTGTTTCATAAATCTTTTAAACGCCTTTGTTTCCATCTTCCTTGTGGAGAGTGGTAGCTGGTTAAAGAGCTTATAGCTCAAATATCCAAAGGACTTTTGTGTCTGCGTAAGGCGTACTTTAGGCAGGATAACGTCATCACGTCTGCGTGTATTGTGGGAGTGCATATTCCCGTTTACCTCTTGTTCGTTAATATTTGATTTAGCATATAGTAGACATTGTAAAATATATTCAGACGTAAAAGTCAGTATTTTGTACTTAAGAAAATATGGTTCGCAGTGCGTGTCACGGGATACTCCTGCAATTGCTCTCAATGCACTTTTCTGTAAAATGAAAACCCTAGAACTGTCTGTGGCATTCCCCCATATCAGTATACCATAAGTCATTTTAGAATGGAAACAGGCATGATACGCAGTTATTGCAGCGATTTCACCAGCTAAGAATTTAATCTTTTTTATTGCATATATTGCCGAAGAAAGCGCACTACATAGTTCATTAATATGGATGTTCCAGCTAAGATGATGATCGATCATGATACCTAGGAACTTTGTCGATTTGCTTAATTCTAGAGTACTGTTGTTTAGAGTTATATTGAATGGTATAGCAGACGATTTATATTTTGAGGAGAAGTGCATAGTTACGGTTTTTTTTGCATTAAGCAAGAGATTATTCTCTGTGAACCATGAACTTGCTAGGTTTAACGCATGATTGGCATTGGTCATTAGGTCGTTAAGATTGTTATCGTGAAAAATTAAAATGGAATACCCATATCGATGAATTAGCTAGTAAGTTATGTAGTTCTATATACTCAATAAAAAAAAACAGAAGTCTTTGTGGCTTCGCGGCAGCCAAATCAGTGTATTTTGCGTATTTCGGATCATTAATGACTTATGGACTACTATTTTGGGGAAATGCCGCAAACAGTAAAAGAATCTTCCTATTGCAAAAAAGAGCACTGCGCAGCATCTATCAGCTAACACCCAGGACCTCATGCAGAGCATACTTCAGTAAGGCAAAGATAATGACCATGTATTCGGCGTTCATATACCAGTGCTTAATGTATGCCAGACAGCACCTAACAGAAACCGCAACTAGAGCGGACATTCACTCTTACCATACACGCGGTAATTCCCTTTTATGCGTACAAGACTGGCAAAAGTACAGAAGAGCTACTTATACCTTAGCATTAAATTCTACAATTTACTCCCTACCACTATCAAACAACTGGAGGACAAACAATTAAAAAAAAACATTAAGGAGATGCTGATAGGCCACCCTTTCTATAATCTGACCGAATTCGAGGCATGACTTTGCAAATATTGTACCAATTTGAATGATAATTATATATGTACTTCTAGTATTTAAATTTAAGATTTAGCTTTAGTTTGATTATTTAACAAATTACTTACTACTTTGGATGTTACTATGTACAGTTTTTAGTACGTATATATTTGATTTATTGACTATTTCAATTGTTAGGCTTCTGCTTTGATTATTCAACTTTTTAACTGACTATTTTAATTATTGTGTGTTTAGTAGGTAGCCATTGACTATTCTTTATTTTGTTTTGTAATACGATTCTACGACGAATAACTTTTAGTAGGTTCCAAAGTTTCTTAGATACTATATATTTTAAAAAATTAATATATGTATGTAACGTAAAGATTAAAGTAGTAATGACACTTACTACTTAAAACACAAATATTTTGACACGTCCAAGAGTGGTTTTTAGCCACCAATTGGACACGACGTAAATGTAATGTAATGTATTAAATGTAAATACCATTGCAATATAAAGTTTAAAAAATAACAAAATAAAATAAAAACCTAAGAAGGGATATATCGTGCTCTTTCGGCAGGCAATATACGATTTCTGTTGGTACCACCTCGATACAGGTTATTCCTAGTGAGGTGGTAAACCACAAACTATCATTTCTGAATCTCTTTCCGAGTTAGGAAGTTAATTGAAAAACTGTTTAATTAATTATGAAATATTAGGCTAAGAGAATGTTTTATTAATTAAATGTATTTTTATGGACTTAAATAAATAAATAAAAGAATAAATAATTAAATAAATTAGTTTTTCAAGTAGAAAAGGTCCAAACAGGTATTGTCATGGGATTAAAGAATCGATTAATCGATTTGAAATATGTTTTTAGTATAGTGGGGATTAATTATGTTTTAAACGCGTGCCTTGAGGTACATAAATGCGCTGTGTTCGAGATCGTATAACCTGGGCATTTAAGGGCCGGGCCACACGATGCGGTGCGGCTGCGACGCGGCGTCTGAGCGGTGACGTTGCGTCACATTACATTACATTACATTTTCGTCGTGTCCAATTGACGGCTAAAGACCACTCTTGGGCGTGTCAAAATAATTGGGTTAGTTAGTAAGTCTCGTTACTACTCTTTACTGAACGTACATAGGTAGTCAAGAATTAACTACTACATTGTCAAACTATAAATATAAATAATCAAAATAGAAGCCTAATATTTGAAGTAGTTAGTAATTCGAAAAAATACGTCTTAAAATTATTCATCGTAATATTGAAATTGTCAGTAATATGTAAAATAATCAAATTAAATCTACGTTATGCATCTTAAACTGAAAGTACAGATATAAGACGATATAAAATGATTAGACAATAAGGCTCTACTTTTTAAGTAATTTAAATGGGCACAATATTTGAAAAATCATTGCCCTAAAATTCGGCCAGATTATAGAAAGAGTGGCCTATTAGCATCTCCTTGATGTTTTTTTTATATTTTTTTGTCTGTTTGTCTGTTTAATTTTTTTAAGGGAGTAGATTATAGAATTTAATGCTAAGGTACAGGAAGCTTTTCTGTACTTTTGCCAGTCGTATTTGGGGTACGCATAAAAGGGAGCCACGATACGATACGAGCTATGATACGAGTGAATATCTGCATTAATTGCAGTTTCTGCGAGGTGCTGTCTAGCATACATTAAACACTGGTATATGAACGCCGAATACATAGTCATTACCCTTGCCTTGCTGAAATATTCTTTGCATGAGGTCCTAGTCGTTACCTGATACATGCTGCGCAGTGCTCTCTTTTGCAAAAAAAAGATTCTTTTACTGGTTGCGGCATTTTCTCAAAATAGTAGTCCATAAGTGATTAATGAGTTAAAATACGCAAAGTATACTGATTTGGCTGCTCCAAAACCACCAATACTTCTGATTTTTTTAATAGAGTATATCGAGAGTAACTAATTGTTAGATGTGCGCATTCCATTGTAATTTACTGCCAATTCCTAATCCTAGAAAATGTATATCTTCTGTGATGTCGATTTCAAAATAGTCGTGTAATTCATTTAAATAATCAATATTGGCAGGTCTTAAGCGAAAAGGAATTATTTTTGATTTTGTCGTAATTAATTTAGACTAATTCATTAGCATTAAACCAAATCAAGAGTTGATCAATGGTATACCTAATTCTATTTATTAATAATTCCTTATTTTTGTCACAGAAGATAAGAGATGTGTCATCTGTAAACAGTGTAATGTCATCATTCTCGGATGACACACATCCCGGCAAGTCATTGGTGTACACTAAAAATAAAAATGGACCTAGAATGGAACCTGCGGTGTTCTACATAATAATATCAATGGTTATTTCACACGGTGCGTTACGGCGTCGCACTGCAAGCACACCTGACAACTAGGCAAGCGGCACCGCTCCCACGCCGCTCTATTGTTAAGTGCAGTAAAAGGAGGGTACTTTTTGGCGTGTTTTATTTGTTTCCACGTATATTTGTTAATTTAAAATCGAAGTGTACCAAATAAGCGCCACCGAAAAAGATATTAACAATAACTACCTCATTTTACTAGGTTAAGAAAGATAAATTTTATAGGATAATTCTCATGTGGACTTTAAGAAAAAATATTTAAAAAAAAAATATTCTTTGAGAAAAAACTCTCCATCGCTATTCTTTAAGCGGATTGATCCAGTAGGTATCACCGTGTTTTTACGTCGATTTTGGCGGTGGCGTAGTAATAGGAGCAACAACACACGTCTCTCCCGATCCCAGACTGTACGAGGTACATCATACTACAACACTATTCGCCCACTGCGGCGTCGCAGTAACGTTGCGGCGTCGCATCGTTACTGATACGGCGAAATCTTCGCTGTGCGGCGCCGCACCGCATCGTGTGGCCCGGCCCTTACAGCGAGCCCATATATCTTCAAGGTGTGGGCATTGCGCTATTCGTTATCAGAATGAGATCGATTATTTTTATTCCTTATTCAGATTCCTTATTCCTTATTCCGATATTCAGATTTTTCTTCTATTCTTAATGCCTGTACTTGCAGATTTAATGCTCACACCCTTCGGCTACGTAACAACCAAATTTGGTTGCACACAAAATCAGAACACCGTTGACTACGTAACGACCAATATTGGCGGCTTGCTCCCGGAGCGCACAGTAATATTATTTTCTAATTCGAACGCATTCTAAAATCCATACCAAATATCTCATTATTACCATAGATACATAGACGGCTGCCAAAATAATTTCGCGCGTCATGATGTTAAAATTCCATTGTCAAACATCATCATTTTTTTTCGAGAAATCATCACAACAATTGGTTTTTATGAGCTAATATCTAAATATGTTTGTATGTAAATAAGCAAAACAAAATATTATCTTTGATAGAAAATCTAATAAAGATCACGATAGTATTTATAATTTCTAAGTAATATTCCGTATTTTTCCGTAAGACATGTAGAAGTGCTGAAGTTAGAAATGCTGAGTTTTTTCACGTTTTCGAATTTCTCATATTTATTCATAATTATCTAATTGTTTTACAAAATGAGATTTCTGTATCATATATATGAAATTTCAATGCGATCATTGAACCGTTATTTTTTTATATGATTGCTATAGTAGTTCCATGGTTATAGTACTTTTTGTCGAGCGCGGTGATATTGCAAGAAATTCCAATAAATTGCCGCGGACTGCCATGAAATTATGCCGCTACTCGAAGGGGAAATTACTACATATTTTGCATGTGTTTATATTCATTTTAATGTTTCTTCCACTACATGTTTATGATTATATTACATCTCAAATGATTGGTCTTAACTGTAAAATTGATTTGTTTATGAAATGAAATAGATAAATTAAATAAATAAATAAACCACCAAATCTGATCATACTGAGCAGTCTGAGCAAATAGTTCGCTACGACCGTTCGTAACGAACAGTTTCCTATAGGTAGTTATCATATTTTGATGTTTATTGGCCAATCCCAAAAAGAACTACAATTGAATTGTTCAAAAATTAATCGTTCAGTAGAATTGTCGCGCTTATATTCTAGGTATAATATAAAGAGTCGCATAATTTTACGCCCCTTGCCGCATCGCAAGGTAAATAGTAATTAAAAAGATACACATAAGGACGAGTGAAAAGGAGCTAATTAGCGCGTGTCTACTAACTAGCAAGACGAGATTATTAATTAAGCAGATGCGTAGTTGCTTTCAAATCAGCCTAAACCTAAACATACACACTCGTAATAAACGTGCATTTCATAATTGGGTCTACAATTCCTACGCGTCGCGCGTCGCCGCATCGCCCGCTCCGTGCTATTTCACCCTTCAGCGGGTGTATTTTGTAACTGACTCGATTGTGATGGTATTGATCAGCGATTTGCCTGCACCTTGCTCATATCCTGTACTCAACTGTCGGGCAAGGGGCCCTCACTTTTTGGGGAATAACAGCTGTATGCGACTAGAACTCAAAGAGAGAAGTCTCGCTGCTGACCGCGAAGACTGCGTAGCTTTTCCGAACGGTACTCTTCTGGTGGTTTCACCATTACTAAGTAAATGCTTCGATTTTCCGAATTTCTTGCCACCAAATAATAATCAGATATCGATCAACCAAAATAAAATGCAAATTGACTTTTTTAACGGAGAGTACATTTAAACGAGTGTTTTTTTTTTAACACACTTTGTTTTATAGTTTCTGCTTGCGCATCATGGCACCGATGGTTCGTTACGAAGGCGGTTCAGCGTCAATATGAGCTGCTGTTGCCCTGTATGAATGGCATTTTTATCCTGTCGTCTGGTCTTTCTCTGTCTTGTTAAGAACTGCAAACAATGACGGAGAAGCTCGTGATTAACTCACACGGTGGAGTTGCAATATACATAAAAAAGAATATACCATACGAGGACATCACTTTGCAATACAGTATTTTCGAAAATATTTCAATAGAGCGACATTTTGAGTGTTGCGGAATTAAGTTAAAATCAAACGAGTTAATAATATTGTGTATTTATAGGATACCAAATGGTGACTTAGAAATATTTTTCAACAATTTGAGTTGTATATTAAACAAGTTAATCTCGAAAAAAACTATAATTACCACGGATCATAATATTAATCTACTAGAAAACAATCGTAATGTAAGAAGATTAAAATCGATTTTAGCAGAAAATTATATGAGTGTAACAGTAAATTCACCAACCAGGAATTACTATCACTTCTAGCACCCTCATTGACAATATATTTACAAACTTACCAAAATTCATATATGAAAGTAGAGTACTCTTTATAGGTATCTCTGACCATGAAGCAATATCTCTGACTATCAAAAATGTAAATCCAAACTTAATTGAAGCAACCAGTTTAAAATCTCTTAAAAGAGTATTTTCAAATAAATCACAAGAAGAATTCAACTACAGATTATCTAAAATTAATTGGAAATATATTTACAATCAAGAAACCGATAAATCTAGATGGTTTTCTATATTTTTTAGTAATTACAACAGAAATCTTTAACAAATCATTTCCTTGTAAAAATATCAAAATAAAATCAAATTTCAAAATAAACTGGATTAACAAAAGGAACTAAAGTTTCTTGCAAAAAATAAAAGAAAATTATATGTTACTTTAAAAAAGAATAATCACGATCAAAATCTACGACATCATTGTAGACAATATAATATCAGATTAAAAAAGGTGATAAAGCGTCGTCGGCGATTAGCGACTAAAAAATATATAGAGACGCAAAAGAATAAAAGTTAAAGCAATACGAACAGAACAAACGAACCCAGAAGTAATATTGAAATACTCTCGGGAGATAATTTAATAATAGATAACCCGAACCTTGTAGCAACCGAATTTATTTAATATTTTATAAATTCCTCGAAAGTAAAGGTGCCTCAAAATAACAAATACGAGTATAAATTATATTTAAATAATGCAAGAAAGATCACAAATTTCACTGTTCATGAAACCCACGACTAGTGGGGAAATTGAAAAAATAGTTCATAAATTCAAAAACACAAATTCTGCGGGATTGGGATGAGATTCAATGTTCATAATCAAAAGAGCTATCGAATATATTATAAAAAATCCTCTAACTCAAGCTATCAATGCCTCCATAGGGAGCGGAATATTCCTAAAGAATTAAAAGTGGCAAAAATAATTCCACTACATAAAAAAGGCTCGAAAAACTGAAAAAGGTAATTATAGACCAATTGCAATTCAGTCTCTTTTTCAAAAATAATAGAAAGCGTTGTAAAAATAAGGCTTATAGATTATTTCGAGGCTTATGGTATTCTTAGTGATAGGCAATTCCGGATATAGGAAACATATGTCTACCAATAAAGCGATTGGGAAATCGTATCATGTGTAACCCGCTCACAAATAGATAAATGGTTAACGTTAGGATTTTTTTTGCGATTTATCTAAAGCATTCGATTGCGTAAAATCATGATATGTTATTGAGCAAACTCGATCATCATGGTGTCAGAGGATATTCTTTACAGTGGTGTTCAGTCTTACTTGGAAGATAGAACGCAGGTAGTCGAAATTAAACATCGTCAGAATGGCACCGTCCGAAACACTACTACTCAGCCCCTATAGTAAATAGCTCTGCGTTCCACAGGGTTCTATTTTGGGCCCAATTTTATTTTAGCGTACGTCAACGACTTGCCAATAAATTTCAAAGAAATAGACGTAACAATGTTTCTGCAGACGACACAAGCCTAGTAGTTGTGGTAAGGATACACTCGAATTGCCAATCGGAAGTCAAACGAAATAGTTTTATCCAAGCTTTATAGATGGTTCAACAGCAATAACCTCGCTTTAAATGCTTCAAAAAGCAACTTTTATTTATTTTTCAAATTCCAAAAACAGAAAATCATGACAAACCAATACATTTATCAATTAATAATTATAGAGTCCCCTCGAAACAGCAAGTGTTTAGATTCTTAGGTGTGAATATCGATGAAAATCTAAAATGGAATTTGCACTGTGAGAACCTCGAGGACAGATTAAGTCGGGCATGTTATGCATTACGAATCATAAGGAAAACGCTAAATGAAGTCCAGACTAGAAATGTGTATTTTAGCTACTTTGAATGTATTTTAAGTTACGCTATTAGTACTTGGGGTAATTGTTATGCGTGCCACAGAGAACCTCTATTCAATCTGCAAGAAAAGAGCAATACGCATTATAGCAAATTTGAAATGGGACGAATCCTGCAGAAGTCATTTTAAACGACTGAAAATTCTAATGACTATTCTAAAGCAAATTTAAAAATAGCGAGAGACAAGTCAAGGAATACTCCGGTCCCTATTTTTTAATATGTTACCTCCATATATTAAAGATATTAAAAATAACAATATTATTTAAAAAGTCCTTAAAAAGAGTTTCTTTTAGAAAATATTTTTTTACACCTTTGAAGAATACGTACAATTCACCACGAACGGCTAATCGAAAGTATTGTGTAAAATCGAAAATTAAATATGTATAAATAACTATTTATAAGTTTTGAAAACGATAAACTAAACTTGAAACTTGAAACATACAATGTAACCGATTTTAAATGAAATGATTATAAATTGTAATTCCTTTTCTAAATTTTATATTTTTTTTAAATTTTATTTGTTTTAAGTGAATGCGACTAAATATTATTATTATTGAGATTTGATATTTTTAAATGATATTTTAATTTAAATTGTAATCGTTTAAATTACACTAATTTTATTTTCTTATTCTTTTAATTTAAGTTATTTCTCATGCTTTCAATTATTATTACCTGTTATTTTAGTATATATGTTTCTACAATCTGTAAAGATTTTTTAAAATAAACTGAACTGAACTGATCTAAATAACCGAGCCTGGTCAATAGCTCATAGCCACTGCTTCTTGACAACGTATAACCACAGACTTCACTGCAAACATTCGCAAAGTTGCAGGAGTTGCGGCTGGAGACTCTTGATCGCCCATCGTACTTGCCAGACTTTGTTTGCTGCAAAAGAGTTTTTTTAAATTTAGATAACTTTATACAAGGGAAAAAATCAACTTGGAAGAGATGGCGAAAAATGCCTTCAAATCATTCATTGGTTCCTGTACACCAAGAATTAAGCAACTTCTTTTAAAATAACAATTATGCATAGATAGTAGGGGTCAATATTTCTATTAATTAAATATATATTTTGTCATACAAAGTTTTTGGCCTTAAATTTCCTTTATAGAACAGCAATTTCATAAGAAAACCCAGTAATATTATCAAATCGAAGATTTTCTAATATTATTGGTAACTAAAAGTAAATATTTGAAAATAGTCGACATGAATGTCGACTATTTTCGTCGACAACTGCGAAATGAATGTCGCAGTTGCGAAGCACCGAGGGCGAATCGATCGCTGCCAATTCCGGGTTGATAAAATTATAATCGGCTTGCCCATATAATTTGACGGTCCGAATATTAGAGTTTAACTGCCCGAATGCAAATGGAGTATTCGCTGATAACGCTGGATGGTACTTTTCGATTGGTACAAAAGATGAGTTACTATTACCTATGCAACCAATGGTACCCAGTATCCAAATAGTTTTATTAGGCTGCGAATTATACTGGCATAAATTAAGAAAAAACTGTGTCGACCAGATGACAAATTAGAATGTTGTTGAAGTTAACATAAATAGTGTCATAGTTAGATGTTGATGAATTACGCATAATTTTCGGAAAATTAAACTTCTAACCATGAGATACTTATCGTTTGGATTTATGTTCACAATTTACCCGTGACCATTCATAGTTTGTCTGTGATCAAATAGACAGCAACCATCTTCATTACTGCCACAGCTTCCTCTTTATTATTGAGTGTATTTTTTATATTCAGTATTAACATGCGGTCTCTTTCCTAACTGTTTAAACTCGAATGCTACTGTTACAGTTCGGCCACTAAGACCCATGTTTCATAAGGGTTGGCCAAACTCACGGGTCAACACCCATCCCGCAGCATCCACGCAGAAGTGCGCGCCCGACTAGGACTCTGGCCTACTGGCCAGTCTCCCCTAGGAGTCAACCTTCGGGCGCTCCTGGGCGGTTTGCGCACCGTGCGGCATCAGCTAATCGGTTGTGCATTCCGACTGATAGCCGGGGGGGTCTGGGAACGATTTTGTTTCCTATATAGCGGGGCAGTTGTTTACCTAGTGGCAGCCGCTCTTGAAACGACCATTCGGCTACCCGATATCGGATGAAAGCCAGGCAAAGGATGCCGTGGTCCGCGATAGATTAGGTAGACACCGATCACCGCCACTAGGGGGAAAAGCGCGCAAGCGACATCTAACCTGTAACCAGTCGGGAGACGGAGAAATCTGGCCATAACTGGTAGCGAGGGCGCATGGTCTGCCCGCTGGTTTATCTACCCGGTGCCGGGCGGTAAGGGTTGGTCTCTCGCGGGCTAGTTAGCAGAGCTAGATAGTGGATGTCCATTGTCTTAGTCTTCTACGCTCATACCACGGCTAAAATAATGATCCCATATCGTTATAGTAGCCTGGGTTTACGGGTTCGCCCCTTGTAGTCGACAATGCCCAACTGTTTCAAACTCGGTAACTTAGTAATGTCGAAAGTTAAAAAAACCCCAAACATGGTATAGCAAAACGATCTACCTACTGCTAGTCACAAGTTTATGGGAAAAGATCATTAAACTACATTGCTACAAAACTCAATAAACTCAATAAACTACAAAACTCAATAAACTCAATAAACTACAAAACTCAATAAACTACAAAACTCAATAAACTATGCAAAATATGCCGTGGAACAAAGAAACGCATAAAGCCGATGTACCGAAATGCGAACGATGACTGCGGATATCAGCACTGGCCGCGATACCGAAACACGCCTTGCCTCAGATTTGTTCGGCTCTACCTTTCTCTTACCCAATGTGTGGTCCTGTCTCACAGTGCGCTTCCTGTGACCTATTTGGGGAGTTAGGCTTCCCTGTCATGCAAGTATGTTCGCCTTAACATTACCACTGACACCACCATGTACTTTCACCCAAGTAAGGCTTATTCTTATTCGGTGCTATCTTTCACCGCCACCGGCACTGGCACCGGCGAGAAGAGTCCGCTGTTAGTGGTGTAACGACCCTTAAGTACCGTCACATGCAATCAACAAATGCATAGATATCCAGTGAAATACACTGACACAAATTCAGCTATTTTGCTACTTCGTGAAGCGATGAATGAGCACGATGAAACAATACTTTTACTCGGAATATTTTGAATTGCATCACTTATCGGCCTATATAAACCGGCGAAAAAGCAACCAAAGTATCATTCCTCGAGTGATCACCTCCCCCAAAGTTGCTACGGCATACTCGGTACCCCTCTCACGAGGTCGCTCAACGAGTCCGGCTCCTTGGTTTCCTTTCCCGACCTTTTCCAGTCGAGAAGCATCAGTCTGCATTCCCACAGACTCGAGCAGTGCCCAGTACTAGATACTAGGAGCACAAGTAAAATCCTTATCCTCACACCCTTGTAAACTCATTCATTCCACGCGTCACTTCATCCGCGTCGATATTACCTATTCGGGAAGCGTTATAACTGGCAATATCGAACTCTCAATCAATTCAATCAATACCTTCTGATTCACTTAAATTCGCCTTTTAATACGGAGATAACTCCCAAGTTGACACCATCACCTCACACCGCACAATATGGAGTTTTGTGAGGGGTGGTCCCTCACAGTGGTTTCAACTTTCTAGTGTTTTCAATAGGCTTGTTATGAATACGTTACTTAAAGTTTTTTTAGGTCTCACATAGAAACTGGCGTTAGCGTTTAGAAGTGCTTAATGTATGCCAGAGAGCACCTAACAGAAACTGCAACTAGAGCGGACATTCACTCTCACCATACATGCGGTAATTCCCTTTTATGCGTGCCCCGAACAAGACTGGCAAAAGTACAGAAGAGCTACTTATACCTTAGCATTAAATTCTACAATTTACTCCCTACCACTATCAAATAACTAGAGGACAAACAATTAAAAAAAAATAATTTGGTGATTTTGATAGGCCACCCTTTCTATAATCTGACCGAATTCGAGGGCCATGACTGCAAATATTGTACCAATTTGAATGATAATTATATATGGACTTTTAATATTTCAATGTAAGATTTAGCTTTAGTTTGATTATTTAACAATTTACTTACTACTTTGGATGTTACTATGTACAGTTTTTAGTACGTCCATATATATTCGATTTATTGACTATTTTAATTGTTAGGCTTCTGCTTTGATTATTCAACTATTTTAATTATTGTGTGTTTAGTAGGTAGCTATTAGAATTATTGATTATTTTATTAAGTAAGCCTTTAATTTGTTTTTTAATAAGAATCTACGACGAATAACTTTTAGTAGGTTACAAAGTTTCTTAAATACTATATATTCTTTACTTAACATATGTATGTTAAGTAAAGATTAAAGTAGTAATGAGACTAGTAAAACACAAATATATTGACACTTCCTAGAACGGTTTTTAGCCGCCAATTGGACACGACGTAAATGTAATGTAATGTAATGAAATATTGACCGCAAAACGCTCGGTAAAGTCGTTTAACTTTATTGTCAAAACCCAGTTCAAAATACCGAACAATCTAATTGGGTATTCGCGATTCGCGTATGCTGAAACTCAGAATAGTATCGGAGGCGTGTGCGTTACACGATAGACATGAGCATTTCCACATTATGATCTCACATCGCGTCGCGACGCCCGGGTGCGGTGCGGCGGGCGACGGGCACTCGAGGGAAACGTCACCGGCAGCCGCAGCGCCGTAAGCGACCTCCTTTGTCTCCCTCACACCCTCCGCCCCGCCCTAATGAGGAGCGGGACGCACTTCACATCAAATCGCGCGAGCACTCCTTCCAATTACAACCGCGCCATCGCCTCAGCCATCGACGACCGCTCCGGCACACACTTGAATACGCCTCCGCATTTAGAGCTTCGTAGCCCGCGCCGTAGCTAGTCCAAGAGCTCGTTGCAATTTTTACACGACTACCCAAAAAAAAAGAGTGTAATGTGTTCAGGGTTCATATATGTATGTTTTCCGTTTCTTTATTCTACCATAACGTCTAAACGTTTGAACCGATTTAGAAGTGTGTTGTATTGTTAGAATCGATTTGTCATCCCGAGTGTCACAGGGAACCTCAACTGTCTAAATATCAATTAAGTAGTTGTCTAAATAAACAAATGTCCAAATGTCCAAATGTCAATAAATTAACATAAATTTATTGTGTTTTGTGTGAAGTGAAAGGTCTCATTAAGTATATTCCGGAAATATATGTACAAGTATTTATATGGGTAGGTAAATACATAAACCATAAATATTTCAATAAAAAAAAACGTTAAAAAAATATTAAAATTACAATAGTTAACTTTCTGTAGCGGCAGTCATGTTTTTTTTATGCATTTATTTGTTTAATCATTGTTGTATGTCCGCTAGATATATATAGTAGTAGACTAATTACAAAATATTTATTACTTTCCTGACGACCTATCGGAAAGGAAAGTATTGTGATCGCGCTAAAAAAAATTTTTGAGATGAAGATGGCAATATATATTTTGAGACTCCCTGAGACGATTGAGACTATTTCCAGACCGATCTCTGTCTGTATGTATGTCTGTATGTCTGTATGTCTGTATGTATGTATTCTTCCACGATAGCGCCCAGACGCTTAATCGGATTGAGCTGAAATTTGGTATATAAGCTTCTGTTAACCGTCGGAGGAACCCATTAGTTTTTGGAGTCCCTACGCCCTACGGTTGTGGTACCTCCCATACAAATTTGGGGTTCCCGGCGAAAAAATTGTTTCCGCGATAGCGCCCAGACGCTTAATCTGTCTAAGTTAAAATTTGGCATAGAAGCTTCTGTTAACCATCGGAAGAACCTATTAGTTTTTGGGGTACTTACGACCAACGTTTGGGGTACCTGCCATACAAATTTGGGGTACTAGAGTACAAAATGTCGCTGTTTTTTCGCACCTCCCCGGATACTAGTCAGGAAAGTCTTGGGGTGACACAACCGATTTTTTTTTTCATTTATGGTATTAATAATGATCTGATATTTTTAAAGTTTACTTAGAGTAACCAGCCAAAAGTAAACAATCGAGTTTAATTATTATTAAAACCTTAGGATTCTAATAATAATCAAAGTAACATTAAAAAGCAAACCAATTTTAATGAAATTAAATGTAAATAGTACAAGTAATAATTTTGCAGCAAACGTGAGATCATGTAACCTCTTTCTTATAATTGCTAAGCAGTCTGTATACTTTCGCCGTAAAATAAAAGTCTCACACATGGCAGGCTCGCTTATGTATTCAAGGCTCTTTTTATCCCCCCCTTCCCTCCCCAAACCCACCCCCATTTAAGCTATAAACATATACTAATATATATCGTTGCGACACAACGTCTCATGACTACGCTCTTGCAGGATAACAGGTGAAGTCCTATCGGTTAAGCGGCTATGCAGTTATGAGCGGATGCGTGGGTTATTTTTGTCGTCTTTCTTGAAAAACCTGCACAGGAAGGGTTAACTGCCACAATATTGTGGCAGTTAACGGTTCCTGTGCAGCTTGGGCCATATATCCTGCTCGTTATTCTGGGTCGGTTCAACTCACGGTTCAACTCACATCCATTAGCCTCCTCGAAGAAGGTTAAACCTGCAAATCACTCTGTTTCCCCTGTAACAGCAGTTGGAACGTATATACTGGGGGGATGATCTTTGGGCGCTGCTGGGCGGTTTTCGAATCAAGCGGCGTCAGCCAATCGACTGTGCACTCCGACTAATAACCAGGGGGGGGGGGGGGGTTGGAACTGACCTGATACGTATCCTAAGAAGCTGGCGTTTTTGTTGACCTATTTCAGCTACTCTTGTAACCCATTCTACTCTTGGACCCATTAGCCACCCGATCCCGTGTGAAAGACCAGCAAAGGGCGCCACGGTCGCAAGGTGGCCGCGCCGCGCCGTGGCGAGAGAGGCGCGAGAGGCCAGGCGCAAGCGACTTTGAATAATGTTGCCAAATCAGGTAGTGAGGGCATGAGGCTGCCCCGTTGTCACGCGGTAAGGTATTGGTCCCATACGGGCATCTTGGCGTAATTAGACAGTGGACTGTATCGTCTCTAAGTCTCTGCATTTACCACACTGTTAAAAGAATGATAATATATCGTTATACCTCCCTGAGGTGACGGGTTTTTAATGGTTCCGTGCAGCTTGGATGCTGTTGGTCATACTCTTTCTGTCATCTGACCTGCCCAACTCATGGTTCAACTCCTATCTGGTAGCCTCTTCGAAGAGAAACTTACCCTGTTAGGGCCGCTGTGAGGTTCTGCCACGAATGCAATTCTGCAGTCGGAGGCGGTTGGGATCAGAAGATCGCGGATTCGGGGAAACACCTCGGAGGGAACTGGGCGGTTGGAACACTATCCGCATTTGCGAAAAAAAAAATCGAAGAAAGCCCAAGCCATCGAATAACCAGAGCGGTCTAGAGACCTATGTTTCCTATGACAGCGGAGGGTAGCCGTCAACCTGACGTCATTAATTCTTAAATAGATCTGTCACGTCGACCACCCGACCCGAGTGACCATGGCGGGCAAAGGGCGTCCCGGTCCGCAAGATATTTAAACTGAATAATCGTCTACGTCATGCAGGGGCTGCGCAAGCCACCTCGAACCCGCGATCAGACCGAGACGGAGAAATCCGGCAAAATCTGGTAGTAAGGGCGTGTGGTTAACCCGCAGAATTCACATTCCAGTGCCTCGTAGTAAGGCTTCGGCTTCTTACGGGCATGTTGGCGGAGCCAGACTGTCGACTGTGCTGTCTTTAAGTCTCTGTGTAATCACCTCAGGGCTGAAAGAACGATCTATCATATATCGTTATAACAGCCTGAGGTGTCGGGTTCATCCGTTACAGACGACAACTTCAAAAAGGGGTGACGGGTCCGCTCACAGCACTTGATAAATTATAATGTTTGTACGTCCATGACATAAATGTGTATTTGCATATTGTCAAATATTTTGCCACAAAACTAAGATAGAAATTACGTAAAATTCTAAATAATTTAGATGGAATAGCGAGTTTCTTATGAGACAAAAAAAAATGATGCATATTCCAAAAGTTTTAAGACTCTTACAGTGATGATGACGAATTTGAGTTTAATTTATACTAATTTTATAGAGGTATGTAAAGTTTGTGACGTTGTAAGAAGTAATCTCCGGATCTACTGAACCGATTTTGAAAATTCTTTTACCACGTTATTTGGGTGTGTCATAGGCTATATAATAATCAGAAAAATCAAAAGACTTTTTCGTGGTTGTCGGAGTTGAAAAGTAAGTAAGAGAATAAAAGGTCCAACGTAAACGTTTCTAACTAACGCTGCCTTAACAATGAGAGATATATGATTTAGTTCTAGAGAAAAGTTACAGAGCTTGATAATGCCTACAAAAATGTCAGCGACAGCATATGTCTAACTGTTATATTTAGGTCACAAAAAGTAGTATTTTATATTAAAATAATGTAATGTTTATTGGTCATATTATCAACAATTATGAATTCTTATCAAAATAAGTAAATATGTCGTCTCAAGTGTTTAAAATAAAAGACTTTTCCCTTTACTGCGTATAATTTCCATTTTACTGCATAAATAGTTAAAGAGATAATACGCTCACAAGAAGACACTCACAAATAACGGTATTATAGTCAAATTGGCATGCAAATACATAGGTACATACATCAGTAAAAATATAACCCTTCTTTTGGCAGTCAGGAAATAAATCAAAGCACTCAGTAATAACCGAACTACACTAATAATTTCATCACAAGTAAAAAGTTTTACCGCCCAACGAATTGGGCACGGGTCAGCCAGTTCGTAATATGACCGGTCAAATGATGAAACCTTATCTTCATCATCTGAAAAAGTGATTGCAACTTGTTCGAATATTAACGAACAAAGTCAGGGCAATCAAAGGGCAACGGAGGCTGATTCGATTACACGTATACACACGTTGGGTCACATGACATATTATCCTTATAGCGTCACTGCCGCAGAACGCGATAACAAGTCGTACTTTTCGCTGTGAAAGAAATATGTTGTATGTCACGTAGTCGGCTGTAGTCGGTAGTCGGCATGCTCTCTCTGTCGGCTGTGTCGTGTATGGCGCTCTGTCGCGGCTCGCATATTGAAAGACGACGTGATGCGACATTCTGTCCGTCAAAGCGGCAACTATACGGATAAAACCCAATATAGATAACCCGGCCTCGTATTCGATAGTTCCTTCAAATCGGATATGCATTCATTGAATCCAATTGCGTTTCTATTGCGTTAAAATTAAGTCGCTTTAAAAATAAGTAGGATTAAAATAATAGCTATCGCGTTTCTGTCAGATTTAACACACGTAACAAAATTTGCGACTTCGTTCTGTGTCTATGGTAATGTACTAAAAAGCTGGCAACACAGGTTTTTCGAAACGTCAAAATCGGCGCTCTGAATCCATTTTTCACGCGCGGCTGGCTAGCAGGTTTGTTATGCATTTCTTTTGTTCCGAATGATATCTGATGTGGCGGTGTTTTAACCACCTTCTCGTACTAAAATTTAATTTATAGGTTATGACGGAAGACGAATTTTGTTTCTAATCGAAAATCTGTATATATATATATATATATATATATATATATATATATATATATATATATATATATATATATATATATATATATATATATATATATATATATATATATATATATATATATATATATATATATATATATATATATATATATATATATATATATATATATATATATATATATATATATATATATATATATATATATATATATATATATATATATATATATATATATATATATATATATATATATATATATATATATATATATATATATATATATATATATATATATATATATATATATATATATATATATATATATATATATATATATATATATATATATATATATATATATATATATATATATATATATATATATATGTATATATATATATATATATATATATATATATATATATATATATATATATATATATATATATATATATATATATATATATATATATATATATATATATATATATATATATATATATATATATATATATATATATATATATATATATATATATATATATATATATTATAATTTTCAATAATATATAAAATTAGTTTCATGAAAAGTTACTTACCTGGGTTCCTGGTGGACCAGAAACATTTTAACGAAAGTTAATGTCCTCTTTATATACTTTGGGCAGCAGCACCTGTTTCCGCAATTGATAACTTAGTGATATTCGTAGTTATTGCAGCCGAATTAATGTGTGCCCTTGGATGTAATAGAATGGAGGATGGTTTCTGTAACAGAAATGGATGTTAGTAACTGATTTTTGAAGAAATTTCTTTGACTGAGAATATTTCGACACTAGTCGTATTCATCTCGATGACATTTCTCAATGAGAAATGTCATCTACTAGAACTGTCATGAACTAGAAAAAAAAATATATGGAATTAATAATGTGTTAGAAGAATAATGTGTTAAATCGTACCCTCTTTTTCTAATATTTTCTTTGTTAAACTCTTCAATTTCTATACGCAAAAGCAAAGTAAATTTTAAACCTTCAACTCTGTGTTGAAACTTTAATTTTCTCTTTGAGCATTTAATTGGTTATCGTAATTTTCGCCCGTACTAAATATATAGAAAATTTACGAAATATAAAATAAAGAAAAATCTTATTTTTAGATTTTGTATTCATTTGCAAATTAGACAATTTATTAAAAAAAAATATACAACTGTTTTGCAAATTTTCTCTATTTAGCCAAATTTTTGCTTATCAGTTTAAAAGAAGCAACATTTTTTTTGATATTTTAATTAAAATACTTCTCACGTGGATTTTTTGTTAGGGTGTTGCAAAAATTGAAATCAAAGCGAATACGTCACGAGTCGTAAGGACTTGGATATGGTCGCCAGATGTCCCGCTACTCGCCCCACGTTAATATCCAAAACGCTCCAAAAAGTCGCCAGTCTTTACCTGCGCGTAATGCTAACCGAAGGAGTTTGTCGGGACGTACCCCTCTGCCTACATTCCTCGCACCCTCTTCCCGCAATGCCCTCTATCTCGAGAGTAAAGCTACTGGTTAGTATACTGTGGCGATAGTCTTCGATTTCTAACAATGATTCCAATACTGAAAAACAGCAATACTGATAAAATCACGCTGAAACTACAGTAAATACTTCATATTGTTATTTTCAATATGAAAATAACGAGTGTGGCTTTCCGGCAACGCGACGCCCGCGGCAGCAATATTTCCAACACCCTCGCCCGCATTTTCAAGTGCTTATTGAGCAGTCTAGTTTATTCGCATTACCGAAGCCGAATGCCATAAATCACTCGCGTTCGAATCAAAAACTATTCGATTTATTGCGGTCGTTAGTCTTTCGCCGTTCGCGCCATGTTTGTGAACAAGCGAGGGTAAAATGGCGGGCTCCTGTTTACTGCGACTCTTGCACCGGAAGGAAACATAAAGGGGAGGAAAAGACGCCGCGGCGGCGTCGCTGAAAAGGCCACAAGATGGCGGCGGCGATTCTTTCGCTTTTTTTGGGACTCGAATTAACTGAAAGACACTGAAACAATGGGCATTGTTGGGCGGGCGGCGCCCCGCCGATTTGAGCATCAAAGCGTTTTTTATGCAAAGGGCGCGACGGATGAGACTCGCTTGTTTTGTTTGACGAAACGCGGTTCTTCCGGGTCGGCGGCTCTGAAAAGATTGTCGTCATCAATTGTTCTGAAAGAATCGTTTTAAATAACAAACAATTTTAAAAGAGATAATTTTTTTTGGTTATGGTGCTATTGCTATTTTGAGCATTATTTTGCTTATCTTTCCTATTCAATACAGTGTTTAATGAACATCGATAAAAGTAAATACTTTAATAAGAATAAAAAATACTATAAATAAGATACAAAACGAATTTAACGCATAAAATTTTGTAGCACCCGACGTTTCGGTGACGTTGGCCTATACTAAGGCAGGCGCACCAGAAAATTATTTTACCGCTGCACAGGTTTGGTTAAAATCTAAAGAAAACTAATTTGGTACAAATAGGTATATAAAAAATCATGAAACATCATTTAGGAAATATATTTATAATGAAATTGAAATTAAATGATTAGTTTTATTTAAAAATAATTCAAAATACGATAAATATTCAAATTATATTTCCCAAAATATCTGAAAATTGTTTTAGTAAAAATAATAAAATGAATAATATATTTATCAATACAATAGTCAAAAAACATAATTCAAATCTTCGTCAAAACTATAAAATAAAATGTCATAATATGTTTTAAAGTACTTCCCGCTGAGCACGTAACATCCATTTGGGGACATGAATGGCGGCCGCCTAAAATCCGAAACGTCCACTACTGGATATAGCGCTCGGCTCTTACGAAAATGTCGTTTAAATTTCGAAATGCGATTGTATATTCTATCGAATGATGCCATAATATAGCCAAATATGCCTCACTGTGAAATTGCTCGATTGCCGCATGCGATCATAGGATTATGAATAACTACGTCCCTTACAAAAAATCGATGACATCATTTCTGACCGACTAATCTGCGACGCGGGCCGGCTCCACTAAAAAGTGATTTTTTGTGCGATTTTGTGCGATTTAGTGTATAAAAGTGAGTGATTTCCTTTCTAAAACTCTTAATCAACGAGCATTACTTATTGCACGTAGCCCATTTCCTTTTCTTCATTTGTTTTCGAGTGAAAAACTTTGTGCGCCCACGCGCTTTGTTTCACAAAATGGCTAAAAATTTCGTCACACTTTTGAAACGACGAAATATCACTTGATATGACGTAATATTTGTTTATTTCGCTAATTAAATAGTTATTACTTCATTTACATCAAAAATAATCATAGGATTAAACGTATTTTGTGAATACAAAGTGTTTGAAACTTTGACCAGTTTTTTTGAGTTTGTAATTTGGCGGCAAAAACCGATATTTCTCAATGTGTATAGTGAAACTTAGTATTTCTATCGATAATGAACTAAAAAAAAAGCCGACAAAAAATTTTTTTTCGATATTTTATTTTTGAAGAAATTTGTATATTTGAATATTGGATTTTATAGTGAAACTAAAATAACATAAAACTTATCATGCATAAATAAATAAAAAATGCAGCAGTAACATAAAAGTTTTTTCAAAATTTGGGCTTATTTACTGAGAAAAAATTGGACTGTTTCGTCCTAAAGCTTCTCTATGCTCACCTGACCAGTCAAAACGATCTAATATCTTTATAACTCCCTGAAGTGACGGGCTCGCCTGTAGCTGCGCCCATGGTTGACTCACGGGCGAGGAACTCCTCAACGGTCAAAAGCACAGACGCATTGGGATGACTATTTTGACTTTTTTCTTAAAAAATGTGTTTTTGTTTTTTTAGATGTCAAGATTCAATCTAAGCCCTGATCGGACCCCTCCTCGTGCCTTCATGGAGCTCCTGGAGGGGTCCGTGTCCGGATATTCGGACGAGGAAGCGGGTCCGGTATTTTGTTACGAGGACGGTGACGATGAATTGGACGACGACGATTACGCCTACGTCCCCTGCGATGTTGATATCGAGGAATGTCTCGATGCCACATCGCAGGCGATAGATCTGCCAATCGATCGGCAAGCCGTTGAAATCGAGGGCCATCTCGATCTCAACGACTTGCCGATAGATTGGCAGAGCCCAGGTGGTACTCTCCGACAATTGTAAGTATATATGTCAGTCTCTAGTCAGACTGTCAGACAGTATCAGTCAATTTATTTATTGTGTTTTTATCTTTCGATAGTCACTTGTCACCGTCCTCGGCGGACCCGCAACCGTCCACCAGTGCCGGCGCGTCGGCTGAGCCGCAACCATCCACCAGTGCCGGCGCGTCGGCTGAGCCGCAACCATCCACCAGTGCCGGCGCGTGGGCCGCCGAGCCTCAGCCGCCGTCGCCGTTCAAGAGGCCGACGATTCGCCGCCCGCCGCCCAGGACTGAACAGCGCTCGCCGCCCGGCACGGCCTACTACTGGCCGGACCATTTCCTCTCTCCCAGCTACAGAGAGGTAGGAAACAAATATTTATTTATTTTCCAATATTATTATCCAATATCAATATTATATCAATATTTTCCAATATCAATATTATATCATAGTGGAACTTATAACAGCCGTAAGAGGCCAACGCCTTAACCGCGAGATAGCCAGAAGTGTAACCCAACGGGCTTACACTCACGCCCTTACTTCCAATTGCGACCAGATTCGAGAGTTCGAGGTCGCTTGCGCGGTCCTCTCCCTTACGAAGCGGTGAGACGGTGTAAACCGAATCTATCGCGGACCACGGCATCCTTTGCCAGGCTGTTTACCCAGGATCGCGTTGCCGATGGTCGTTTCAAGAGCAGTCGCCGTAAGGTCCGCAACCACCCCCGCTCTATAGGAAACAGTACTGCTTCCAGACTCCCCTGACTGTTAGTCAGAGTGCGCGATCGATTGGCTTATGCCGCACGGTGCGCAGACCGCCGTACAGGAGCGCCAGAAGGTAGATTCCCAGGGGTCTAAATAATAATAGTATGTAAATAATAGAAGTAGGTAAATGTATATATTTATATATAAATGAGAATATTATATGTATAATGTTAAATATTATATAAACAAGTAAAATATTACCATAGTTCTATAATTGCAGTATAAAATTACGTGCGCATCTTAATTTAAAAGAAAAGAATCTACCCTAGTACGTGCACCTAGTTGGGTAGTTTTTAAGACATAATTTTTGTCCTACTTTCTCTTAAATAAAGCATTATCTATATAGCTATATCAAGCTCTCGCTAGCTCGTTCACAGAGCACCAACACGGGTTTCTTAAAAATCGGTCGGTTGTTACAAACCTCGCTCATTTTACTGATTATACTTTGGGACGTATGGATCGGCGTATTCAGGTGGACGCGATATATACTGACTTCTCAAAGGCCTTTGATCGTGTCAATCATGTTGAGCTAATAGCTCTTTTATATACAATTGGCTTTTATTATAATTACAATATATATAGACAATTGACTTTTATATATAATTAACTTTAAATATACAATTGGCAATGATGAAATTCTGGAAGTAGATCGAGTGCGTGATCTAGGAGTCATCTTAGATCGCAAGCTTTTAATGGATAAGCACATTGATTCAGTCGTCAACAGGGCTTACAGCACCCTCGGTTTTATCATGAGAGTTTGTAGACCTCTTAAAAACACTCATTCTTTGACAACGGTTTATGTTGCATACGTACGCAGCCTGCTTGAATTTGCTTCTAATATTTGGTCTCCACAGTATGCTACATACAAGCTGAGGATTGAGCGTATTCAAAAACGATTTATACGTCATCTAAATTACCGCTTATTTTCCAGCGGCTTGTCGTACGCTGAAGGTCTGCAACGCTACGGTTTAGAGACATTAGAGGACCGGCGAGTAGTATCAGATATGTCGTTTCTACATAAAAGTGTTCATACTGGGTTGGACAGTTCATACCTCCTGAGTAGGGTGAGCATACGAGCGCCTTCCCGACTCGCACGTGCTCACTCAACTTTTTACGTACCAAGGTTCAACACTAACTATGGTTCCAATTCGTTATTGCCGTTATTTAGCATATTTTGTAATCCTTATATAGCAAATAATTTAAAACATCATTGACTTTGTTACTGGTATATATATATTATGCTTATACGTATTTTTTATGCTGTATGTTTTTAAGAAAAATAAAATAAATAAATAAATTATTATTATTATTAAAAAAAAGTTTATATAAGTCGCAGTAAAGGCGGAATATTCTTACTTTCCAGAGGTCTCCGTTGCGCGCTCTTCGGTCTTCGCCCGCTGGCTCTGGCACGTTATCACCTGCCTCTGTTTGGTCGCCGAGTGCTCTAAGGTTAGAACTTATTCATTTTATATTGACTTTTTGATCGATCGATTGGTGGGGGTAGGTACATCAAGAGAGTACAAACGCGAGAATTAACCGAAGCGGCCAGACTACGTTTGCCATTGTGCGTCGTAAGTGCGACGGGGTCGCACGTGTCTTCGTTAATATATGGAGTAGACTAATGTCGAAATTCTGCAAACAGAGCCATGTTTGTGTTATGGCTGCTCCCGACGAGGGGACTACTCAACGGTCAACAGCACAGAAACAAAATTTTGTAGACGCATTCAATTATGATAGCCCGTTATAAGTTCCACTATGATATGGCCTCTATGATATGACCTCTCAAGTGACGGTTTGAATTGAACACAACAATGCTTTCCAACTCTGGGCAGTCATAGTGTTGCCTCAGTATTTTGTATGTCTCTATGAGATCTCCTCTGCGTCTCCGTCGCTCCAGAGTTGTCAGTTTGAGGATTTTTAATCTACGTTCATAGGGTGTTTTTCTTAAGGTTTTTGGCAGTTTTGTCGCTCTACGTTGTATACTTTCAAGCGGGTCGATGTCCTTGGCAAAATAAGGATTCCAGATTTGAAAACAATACTCAATCAGAGGACGACTGTAGGTTTTGTTAATTTTTTGAAATGTCTGTATCGTCAATACTTGAAAAGCTTTCTTTACCAAATATAGAAGTGAGTTTGCCCGTTTTACGATGTTTTCAATATGGTTTGCCCATTCTAGTTGTCCGTTATCGTTATACCGAGATGCATTTCTTAGGGTTGATTTTAATAACCCAGACTTGAGTCCATTTTGTGATTTCATCTAAAGCTTCTCTTAACGTTCCACAACTCAAAACAGCATCTGCAGTAAGCTAACATCATTGTTTAAATTTGAATTTTCAGCGTCCCTTTGGCGGCGGCGGGGCGAGTCCAGGGGAGAGCAGCGGGCGGCCGGCGCTTGAGAGCCGGCGCACGGGGGGGAGCGGCGGGCAGCGGACGGGCCGGCGCGGCGGCTGGCGAAGGAGGCGGCGCGGCGGCTGGCGGGCGAGGCGACGCAGCGGGCGCCGGGCGGCGGGGGCGGGCAGCCGGCGGGGGGCGACGGGGGCGAGCGGCGGCGGGGTCGAGGGGGTTTAGAGGCGGTAGGCACGCCGCCAACAGAGCTGTGCTCGGTGAGACTGTGTGGTGTCGAGGTGATCCGATTGTTGAAGTATGTAAGAATGATGAAGACATCCCCGCGCCATTGAAAGAGTTAGTGGATAAGGCGGAGAAGATTTCTCGTGATCGGCGCGCTAGGGAGACAGCGAGGTTATTGCGGCTGCGGGACGTCGGCACGAATGCGGACGAAAGCGACGAGAACGAGTTGTCAGTAGATGCGGAATCCATCATATCGCGGGAACTGTTCGAAGGAGATAGAACGGCAATGCAATTCCAGTGGTTCCCTATGGATACTTTTAGGGGCCGCCGGGAAGAATTTCATTGTCGCGCTGGTCCTACCGTTCAGGTCCAAAGTGAATATGAGGCGTTCCGCTCTTTTTGGGACGATCAAATTCTGGAGCATATCGTGCAGGAAACTAATCGGTATGCTATAGAACTGTCGGCTGCTTCGGAAAGGTTTGCTAGAGATTGGTACGAGACGAATGTGCATGAAATAATGATACATCTTGCATTTTACCTTTTGAGTGGCGTTGTTAGGCTGCCATCACAAAGTGATAAATTTTCAAATCATCCCCTGTTGAAATTCCCCGTGTTTAGAAATCTAATATCAAAAGACCGTTTTTGGTATTTAAGCGGAGCCCTTCATTTTGTAGACAAGTCTACCCGCACGCCCGACTCATCCAGGACTTTCTGTCTTGGTCCATTGGTTGATCACTTCAACGAAAAGTTTCAATCTACTTACGTGATGGAACAAGACATATCGTTGGATGAGTCGTTGCTGTTATGGAAAGGTAACCTGCTCTTCAAGCAGTTCATTAAAACTAAATCCGCCAAATTCGGCATTAAAACATTTGAAATTTGCGAATCGGCTACTGGTTACCTGTGGTCGTTTCATATTTATACGGGTAAAAATCACGCTGATCAATCTCCGCTTCCAAAGAGCACCGAGATTGTCGCACGCCTCATGAAGCCTCTTCTAAACGAAGGCTATATTTTGTACATGGATAATTGGTTCAATTCGCCTATGTTATCGAGGTTTCTGAAGCGGAACAAAACAGATTGTGTTGGCACTTTGCGTAGATCGCGCAAAAATGTGCCGGCACTGCTCCAACTGGCAAAGGTTGATCAAGGCACTTGTCTAGCACGGCATTCCGGGGATGTTGTTGTGATGTCTTACCAAGATAAGAACCAGATTTACGTAACGTCAACATACCATACCACTGAGTCTCTACAAATAGACGGTAGACCTGGACGTCCATCACACTATAGACCGGCGCTTATTGCGGACTACAATCTCAAAATGGGTGGTGTTGACAAGAAGGATCAACAGCTAGAGCCTTTCCTGGTTGAAACTAAAAAAAATATGAAGTGGTACAAGAAACTTTTCAAGAGACTCCTCAATGTATCTGCATTAAACAGTTGCATTGTCTTCAGAAAGTGTTTTCCCGAGAAGAGAATGATTTCTCACAAGGACTTTCGATTAAATTTGATTGAAGAGATTATGGAGCAGCATTTAGCTCATGTCCCTCTTCGAGCAAGTCATGTACGACCAACCAGAGACGTCCGCTTACCAGCTGTACGTTTTTCAGGCTCTGGGCATGGACATTACCCAGAGCTAATACCGGCCAATGCTGCAGGTAGTGCTCCGCGAATTCAATGTATCTGGTGCAAACTACGTCGTCCTCGAGTACCAGGTAAGATTGGACCAAGAACCAGGTTCCAGTGTAAGAAGTGCTTAAAGCCACTGTGTTTGGAACCACCTTGTTTCGAGGAATTCCATACATTGGCGTAGGCTGATTCTCTGTTTTATAGTGATTTTTATAAAAATAGTTGACATTAGTTTACCTATAGTATCATTATTTCAGTACGATGGATGGATGGATGTGTGATGATTGATTGGATCTGTAGAATTTGGGGGGGGGGGGGGGTGTTGGCTTGGTGCTCGATACAAACTAAAAGTTATCCAAAATCGAAGACTATCGCGGTTGTTTGACATTATAAATAGGATAGAAAACGAATTTACCACGTGAAATTTGTAGGACCCGACGTTTCGGTGACGTTGTCTACCCTAGACAAAGGCGGCTGCAACGTCACCGAAACGTCGGGTCCTACAAATTTCTCGCGGTAAATTCGTTTTCTATCCTATTTATAAAAGTTATCCATCTCTGATACTTGGTAATAACTGTATTTCATCATTAGGTATAAATTTATGTACCAACTGAAACTGTATGACTCATACTGAGAAAAATATTAGATTGATTCTTACATAATGTTTTATATAGAATAACGATGTTTCACTCGAAATTTTGTTGAATTACAAGGAGTTTTGATGAAACTCCATTACTCGATTATATGTATCATTATATTTTAACATGATTCATGTGTCCGACTAACCGTACGTATACTACTACATGCTGCCATGTTAGAAGCGAGATCCCAAGTCGCACCTAATGAAATATACGTAATCCTTGTTAAAACATGCGTATTTCCGTGTATTACGTTATATTTTTCTCAGTGTACAGCTTGTTTGCATCGCCAAGCCACAAGTTGCCGCCGTCGCTCACTACTCACTACCTTTGAATAAGCCGATACCCCGCAATTTTTTAATTGTTTATATTTTTCTATGTTTCGTTTGTATTCTATTTTTTTTATTCATACGTAATCACGCTGTGATGTAACATGATGTGTTTTTTGTGATACATTATAAGTTTTTATCAAATGTGGCAATTTTTAAACGTGCATGTACTATTTTGTACAAAAAATTGAAAGCATAAGTCGCATAAAATATAATTGATAAAATCCAATCTTGTCAACTTTTTTCACTTAGATTTTTTTTGTCAAATTTTTCTATGTTTCCTTTGTATATAAAGAAACCAATACATGTATACCTAATCCAACTGATGAAAGTTTTTATTTTAGTCGGTACAATTGTTTTATTTGTTTATTTTGTATTACATGTTTGTTTTATTTTTATCAAATGAGTGTTGTTACTATAAAATTTTGTACTGGAAATTTAGTAAATAAAAAAAAAATGGTTTGTTGAGTTTTCTTCTAGGATTTTTTAATAATAATAATAATTATTATAAATAGCTTTTAAAACGAATTTACCGCGTGAAGTTTGTAGCACCCGACGTTTCGGCGATGTTGCAGCGGCCGCTGTCCAGTCTACTCTGGATAACGGCGGCTGCAACGTCGCCGAAACGTCGGGTGCTACAAACTTCACGCGGTAAATTCGTTTTTTAACCACTTTGTATAATGCCTTTGCCATTATTATAAAATCAAAAACTTAACGCGTTTGTTTGACATTATAAATAGCTTTATAAACGAATTTACCGCGTGAAGTTTGTAGCACCCGACGTTTCGGCGATGTTGCAGCGGCCGCTGTCCAGTCTACTCTGGATAACGGCGGCTGCAACGTCGCCGAAACGTCGGGTGCTACAAACTTCACGCGGTAAATTCGTTTTTTAACCACTTTGTATAATGCCTTTGCCATTATTATAAAATCAAAAACTTAACGCGTTTGTTTGACATTATAAATAGCTTTATAAACGAATTTACCGCGTGAAGTTTGTAGCACCCGACGTTTCGGCGATGTTGCAGCGGCCGCTGTCCAGTCTACCCTGGACAACGGCGGCTGCAACGTCGCCGAAACGTCGGGTGCCACAAAGTTCACGCGGTAAATTCGTTTATAAAGCTATTTATAATGTCAAACAACCGCGATAATCTTTTTCATAATAATTGCAAAGGCATGATACAAATGTGGTTAAAAAACGAATTTACCACGTAAAGTTTAGACACCAACGTTTCGGCGACGTTGCAGCCGCCGCTGTCCAGTCTACCCTGGGCAACGTCGCCGAAACGTCGGGTG
This sequence comes from Micropterix aruncella, assembly GCA_944548615.1. Classification (NCBI taxonomy): domain Eukaryota; kingdom Metazoa; phylum Arthropoda; class Insecta; order Lepidoptera; family Micropterigidae; genus Micropterix; species Micropterix aruncella. Next base: position 33,094,770 of record OX155958.1, read on the forward strand.
CTACACACTTCACGCGGTAAATTCGTTTATAAAGCTATAATGTGAAGCAACCGCGATAGTCTGATTTCATAATAATTGCAAAGGCATACAAAAGTGGTTAGAAGTTTTTCGAATGTATTGAAAACTTGACGCTTATTAGATGTCCAATAACTAATTATTATACTCTAGTCACATTTCATAGAAGAAACTAGAAAATCACACTCCGAATTTGCCTAAACAAATGAGAACGCACCGCGGCGATATTGCATAGACAGGCGCGCTGCCTAATTTTATCGATATTCGCGAAATCGCGGGGTGCGCATACCTATTTGTTTACGTAATTAGTATGAAAGAATTACCATATTTTGAGTGTGATTTCCTATAGTTTTTCTATGAAATGTGACTCTTTAGAGTATAATAATTAGTTATTAGACATATAATAAGCACACTAGCTGACCCGGCGAACTTCGTACCGCCTAACAGTCAATTAATGTCGTGTTACAGATTAGCTGAACTCAATTTATGATTTTATTAAAGTAATCCAATTAATACAAAATAAATATTAAGTTCACTACTTTATTAAGATAATAACACATAAAGAAATATAAAAGTACAAAAATTAAATATACCAATCGCGTGTCAGCAAGACATAATTGAATTAAACTATTGTGCAGCATGGAATGCACTCGGTTTAATTCTCTTCATTGAAGAACCTTGTGATATACGACATTTTTTGTTTTTTTATCAGGCGCAAGAACAGATAAAGCGGATGATTTGCCGACACGTGAACATGCCACGTATAACTTACCATGGGAAAACACGGATTTACATTTTGTATGAGAAAATGTTTTTCTTTTATTTTAATTTTTCACCAACTTTCCAATTTTTCTTTTTAAGTTATTCTGCTATTCGGGACGGAGACAAATACAACAAATCAAAAACCATAAAAATCGGTCCAACCGTTCTCGAGTTATAAGTGTTCGAACAAACCCGACTTTGTTTTATATATATAGATATATATATAAAACAAATATGTATTGGATTTTTTTTTCCCCAAAAAATAAAATGTTTGAGAAAATGTTTTTTCTTTTATTTTATTTTTTCGTAATTTTTTTTTTTTTGGAAATAATATGTAAGGTAAATGTTTTTCTTTTATTTTATTTTTTCGTTAATTTTCCAATGTTTTAGTAGTTATTATGCTATTCGGGACGGAGACAAATACAAAAAACAAAAACCATGAAAATCGGTCTATCCGTTCTCGAGTTATAACAAACGCGGTTTCACCCGCGTGGTGATGAAAAATTGTGATAAAGATGCTTTAAAAAAATTTATATTTTCGTTAATTTTTCAATGTTTTTATATTATTTTGCTATTTGGGGCGGAGACAAATCCAACAAATTAAAAATCATGAAAATCGGTCCATCCGTTCTCTTGTTATATATATGTGTTCGAACAACTATATTGTTCGAACAACTATATATATGTATCTTCGAATAACTATATTGTGAAATGTATGTAAATTGGAACTAAGTATTTTTTATTAAGATCTCACTAATAGGTATTATACCCTATAGTTTGTAAGGATACATAGGTACGGATGTATATGATGATTGATGATAATGCAAAAGTTATAGGTAGCTACTGCAATATACTCCTATAAACTATGTTTAACGATTTATTTAGGTCAGCATAAACATGCAGATTTTGCGATTTAGAAACGCGTGAAATATTTTGATTCGTGAATCTTCAGATTTTATTTTTCTTTTATTTTAATTTCATCTCATACCTTAATCACCTTGAGCATCACAACAATTAACATCAATCAGTAGAAAATTTGCGTCACATAAAATAGCAGGTTATCCAATATAAAATTAAATTATCTAAAATTAAATTAAATCATCTCATAGAAATTTAAACTTAGGCCCAGATGTTCCTTGTAAACGACGTTTCCATTCTTTCAACGACACGTTCCAAGTATAGTAGCGGGGTACGTCAACATAAAGTAATGTTTTTGCAAATGCGTCATTTTGGCAAAGCAGGAAGAATGCAGTTAGTGTCGTCTTAGGTGGTGCGGCCATTCTCTCTCTAAAATTGTTTTCAGTGAAATAAATCCGCTGGCTATTGAACAGATGTACCGCAAGATGAGTGACTGTTGGATGTCTCTCATGCAGAGGCAGACCCAAAATCCGCCACGCTGCTTCGTTACTACTAACATATCGACCGGTTCGAAATGTTTGCACCTCATCTCTCGGGTCAATGTGAACATTCCCTTGCTGTCGTATGTTAAAAATAGCCTGATCACTACCTTTGTTAATATATTTACAAATATATTTTATAGCCTGTACCGTATTGCAGAACTCTACATTTATATGGCAATTAAAAATCATGATGAGAAGAGGAGAATATGGTACTATCCAGCTATTGTCAACCAATACTTCCTGTGTTCCACCTCTGATTTTTTGAGTTATCGTACGGCCGCCATCTTCTGGTGCTCTACGCCTGTACATAGGATAGCCCTTGTCGTTGGTTTGAGTATCTTTTAAAAGCGCCCTTGGATACTTTTTGGTACATTTGCCTTCCTTCATGCATGGTGATGACGGATTTAGTGCACCACAGGGACCGTGAATCATATTTATGGTCACAGTATCATAGAGCTTTCGATCAGTTTCGGCGTTGGGTATCTCTGCATTTATGACTTCATCAATTTGGTTAGGGCGTAATTTATCCATCAACCACAGCAGTAAGTGCACGTGAGGCAAGCCTCTTTTCTGCCACTCGATCAAGTACATGAAGCACTTCATATCACCAAATATTTTACCTTTTGCAAGTAGAGCAACTAATTTTTGAACTTTTATTTTAAATACTCTGGCTGTTAAGTCATGTCTGTCCGTTGAATTTTGACCTGGAATGAGCTCTTTAGTGATTTCTGGCCAGGCGGGATTACATGTCATTGTAATGAACATGGCGGGATTACATGTCATGTAATGAAATGGCCTCCCGTAGTTATGCACGTATGTGAACGCATCCTGGGTGTATTCGTCAAGATATCTCGGGCTATTTACAAATGATGACGGGAGAGTTACCATTTGACGCAAGTTATTTGGATCTAAATCCGCATCATTCCTTATCGCGTCTTGTAAATGTATATAATTTTCTGCTCGCAGTTTCGTTTGGTTCAAGGCAATAAACCTTAAGCGCTCACTCTCCACTTTGATGTACATGTCCACCAAAAATTGATGTAGGAGAAGTCGACACCGAAGCAATAAATTAAAATTGTTGCGTCGTACCATCATATGATAAACATAAAAGTCTGAAAGAAGGCCTTGTCGCACTCGGGAATCTCTGATCTTTCTATGTACGCTGGCGACTTTTTCTATTCCTAAAAAATACAATACCTGCTTATTCAATGAAAATTACAGCAACATACTAATTAATAGTCAAAAAATAATTCTAATCTGCTAATTGTGAAACAAAATCACGCTTTTTACCTAGGTATGCAATGGAGATAAAAACGAAGTAATTTCTATAATTACCTACTAACCACAAACAAATTACGCTTTCGTTGTTTTATTGTAAGTAATAATTAATTTACGATTACGATGATAACATTAATTACGGACACATTATGAACACAGCTGTCAATGACGTCGCCATAGTAACGTCACGCAATCGTCGCCATAGTAACGTCGCGCAATCGTTACAAACTTTCGCGTTTATAATATTAGTAGGAAGTAGGATTGTTGAGAAAATTTTCAAAATATATGTTGACGCTTAGAATTTAAATTTCGAATATCAATTTCTTAGATTTTTCCTACTTACTTGACAGTTATCGTTATATTTTAGATAATTCACAATATATCTTTATAAATTATAGCCTATGTGTTATTCTGATGTGTAAGCTATATTATTGTAAAGTTTCATCAAAATCCATTCAGTAGTTTTTGCGTGAAAGAGTAACAAACATCCATACATACATACAAACTTTCGCGTTTATAATAGTATAGGATAATAACACAATATATTTGAAAAACTTTATCCACTTTTGTATTATGACCTGTCAAAATTAATACCAAATTTTCGTCACCGACTCGCAAAAGTTTGGATTTTTCTGTAATATCAGACAAAGTTGAAAGATCTGGTATGATTTTATAAGAAGTGTAGTGTAGTGGAAAAGTTATTATGAAAGAATTTCATATAAATAAAGTCCCTAAGTAGTCAGAAATACAAAATTAAAAAAAAAAATTTTTACGAGGAGACATCAAATTTTTCTTGGTTATTATGACTGAAAAACTAAATATTTTTGTATGCAAAGAAGTAAAACAAAATAATGGTTTTGGTAAAGCATTTAATAAAGAACATAACTGTAAATACAATTTCCGCATAGACTTTCGTATTTTGTGATAAAAACATCGAAATGATAAATAGGCGAGTTTTTTCACTTCGCCAAATTTGTAATTTGTCGCCATTATTATCTTAATTGATTTACGAGATAAGATTATAATGTTTTATATGTCAAATTTCAATGCGATCATTTTATAGTTCTTCTTTTTACGATCCGTATAGTGGTTTACAAGTTATGGTCGTTTTTATCAAGGTCATCGACTGGCGTCGATTTCGCGCGCGAAAATGTCGCGCGCAAAAGTGATAGGTGAGTTTTTACCTCGCAACAGGAGGGGTTAAAGTACAAATAAGTTTTAAAGTACCAAAAATCTAGATATATTTACAACAGCCTCTGTCGGTGATCAAGACAACTATTAGTGTTTTGACCTAATGGACCTAATTTCAAATCTGAAGTACTGCGATTTAAATGATTTTGGTCACTGTTAAATGTGGCCCATTACAAGATACCCAATGTTTTTTACTGAGATGAAACACTTTTAATTGTAAACAGGCTGTACCCGTGGCGAAACCCGCATCAATGCCTGGTTTTTGTTGGTAACTAGCGAATTGCTTGCGAGATACGAATGATTTACTTTACTCTCGTCTCAGTCATTTTACTGACGAACTGTAACAAAGAAAAAAATGCAGAGAAGTGTACATGAACAGCGCAGCAGCAGGCATTTAGGTAGGTATATTATATCTTTGGGCTTGAGATGACTCTTTCTGACAGGCTATAAAATATCTTGATGACAATATTATTGCCAAAATAGTAACTACTGATTTTCTTTGGCGGTAGTGGTAGTAGCTTTCGCAAAATAGAATTTTACTTTCTAAGTTTTACAAAATATATTTAGTTTATTTATTTTTTTTTACTGTATTCGACGTTGAAAATGACAATATTCGGCTTTGAAAATCTTAACGGATATCTTCAAATATACATTCATCGGTTGTAACCCATCACGTCTGAACAGGTGCGGTTTTGTAATTATAACGTTAAATATTCATTACGTTTAGTAAGTGTAGTAATCGGCCTTATTATTATGTATATTATTATACTCTGTATTTATATTGCAACTCTGTGCGTTTATTTTAGTATAAATAAAATAAAATAAAAAAAAAACGTTATTTTTGTATCTTAAGATAAAACGCTTCCCAACCCTAAGAAACAATTACTATCAATTAAAAGCGTTAATAAAATAGCTGCCATGCTCATCGTTAAAGTCTTTCGCAGTGATGAACCCGCATCTGCACAAAGAGGCGTCTCCGTGAAACAGTAAGTAAGACCGTTACATTTTTAATTAATGGGCAGGCATTACCTTAAGCGCTGGGAATCATTGTCAGAAAGGCTGCCCTAACGTCGTTGTGCGACACAAAAGAACGACTAAATTACAATTCTACCCCCTAGTAATACGAGAAAGTCTGTATTTCCGCGGAACGCATCGTTTGTTTGTAACGTGTTTGAGTGTTTTAAAAAATCGGTTGTGTCACCCTAAGACTTTCCTAGCAAGTAGACCCCTACCATCATCAACTTAAATAAATATATTTTGTATAGTCAAATCAAAACTTTCTAAAAAGCAAGTTTTGATTGAACTATACGAAACTAAAATTAAAATGAGAAAATAAACTAACAACCAGAAAAAATATCAAGAGAAAGACACATAGGGTAGGACATAGACGACGGAAGGAATGATTCCTGAGTCTTACAAAATGTTATTCATGTAACCGGATCTTTCCAGTCATATTTCCATAAACGAATACACTAATACTTATCGTACAATACAATATTGATAGAAAAACTTTCCCTCGATGGACGGAGCGATATTTCACTAATGGCAATAATATTATCGTCGAAAAAATAAGCGCGTACGTTCCAAGCGAAAAAGCTCCCATATTAGATGTCTTTACGTTCGCTTTTTCCCGAACGTTAAACGAATTAGATGATAATAAAGCTGTGCGGCACATGTTAGCGCGATATTAAATTTTTCCTATAAAAATCCCTCCCTAAATTCGTATTATACGGGGAAAGTTAATAGGGAGAAGATGGAGGGGATTCATTAAATGAATTGCAATTTTTTGCCCATTGAAACGGAGCCATGTCGAGTTGTTATTTTCGGTGGAGGTTGAGGCGAAACCGTGCTAAGCGATACGTGGCTCACTAGTTATTTATTTTATTTCTTTATTTTTTATTTAATGCTCGTGCAAAAACTGTAGTTAGAATGTCATTAAAGTAAATAAATGTGATATTGACGAACAACGGCTTAAGATCGACACGGTGAAAGTCCGTTAAAGTACCAATCGACGTTATGATCATCTTTGATGATTTAGATTTCATAATGTATTTTTTTGTGAATTCTCATTAACATGTATGATTTTTAGACTTTCGTATTATTGCAAGGACTATTTTAGTGCCTTTTTGGTAAATAATTCTTTTGATTTGTTTTTATTATTTTTGATTATTTATTATTACTCTTTAATATTTTTATAATTTATTATTTTTGACTATTTATTATTAGTATGATTTTTTTTTTCATTATTTATTTCTTACAATTGAATACCATTTATTATTATTATTCCTGTGATTATTGTTATTATTCCATACCTTTTAGTTATTATTATTTGTTTTTTTTTCTAATACTATTTATGATTATTACATTACAAATTGACTAAAAATTAAATACTTTTACTATAACTTTTTAGATCATTGTTAGTATAGGAAATTTATTTTCGTGCGATGCATCCCGGCGTGAAGTAGGAAACTGGAAATCTGTAACCGAATGCTAACATATTGCTATAATTTTGTTATTATTGTTGTTTATTTCTTTATTTTTCCTTTGTAATCAGTTTACTTTGTTAACCTTGAAATATTTTCATATATAGAGTGTTTCAACAATCTGTAAAGATTTTAGAAAAAAAGTCATTGAATTCTTTTTGTGCGACCGTCCTACCTGGATGGCTGTATGTAGGAAAAGAAAACTCTATTCTAGCCGCTTGGCTAGGATACAGTGACATATCTACATAGGCTTTTTAATAATATATTCGTATAACTCTGATCTAAAAATTTAGTAGATAAAGATTTTTAAAAAATACATACATATATACGTATATACACTAGTGGCATTAAACCTTTGAAGACCATGGGACATATGTGTCCCATAATTTAAAAAATCGTTCTATAACTTTTCTAATACGAATAATTTATTAATTATATTTTTCCACGTTATTGAGACATCAAAATCTTAATAGCAGCTAAAAAAATAAATATTGTTTAAAAATATACCGTTTTTTATATCGCAAATAACCAACGAACTCTGGTGAATTTAAATAAACAAATTATTCAATTTAAATTAAATAATTAATTGCAACTTTAAATTTTTTTTTAAAAATATTTTATTGCGTTATTAATTTTGGAATAAGTCGTAACTTTATATCTTTATGGACCACAGGGACACTTATATCCCATCAATTCATACACAATCTATTTAACCAATTTTCACAAACTTGACATATACTTACATCGCCCTTTAACAGTTTTAACTCAAATACTCTACCGTAAAGCTTATGGTCCTCAATCTGGACACTTTTTATAAATTCGTTTAATTTTACATTCATTTATCAATATTATATCTAATTTAATTTATAATTCTATATTTTTCGTATTTATATCAAAGTAGGATCTATTGGCATTTTAACCCTTCGAGTAGCGGCATAATTTCATGTCAGACCGCGGCAATTTATTGGGATTTCTTGCAATATCGCCGCGCTCGACAAAAAGTACTATAACTATGGAACTACTAGAGCAATTATAAAAAGAATAACTGCGCAATGATCGCATTGAAATTTTGTAAATAGAATATTGAAATGTCATTTTGTAAAATATTTATTTATTCACAATTTATTTATTACAAATATCTATTCACAATTAGATAATCTTATATATAAAAATGAATCGCCGTGCGTTAGTCTCGCAGGATCTCGGAAATGACTCGACCGATTTGAATTATTTTTTTTAATTTTGTTTGGCTTGATTCAGGGGTGGTTTACAAAAAAGAATATTTAGGAAAAACTCAAAGAAACAACTGAAAATCGAAAAAATCGATATTGGTCATTTTGGGAACATTGGCCACTTTCTAGATGGCTATCGCGGCGTTCCTATAATTTGACAGCTGCGCCATCCATAACTGTTATTCATTCCGTACAATGTGTAAAATTTCAATAAGCCAAAAAGTCTAAAAAGTCAAAAAAAGTCAAAAAAGACGGAAAAGTCGAAAAAGTAAAAAAAAGTCAAAAAAGTCGAAAAAGTAAAAAAAAACGCTTAATCACCAAACGAAACTCAAACCGAACAAGATTGGGCCATATTATAGATTTCAATGAATTGGATTTGGAAGGTTGATTAGTATTAATAAACGCTTACGAAGAGTTACAATGAAATCAATTTTAGGTGGTACGAAGTTCACCGGGTCATCTAGTTATGAATAAATATGAGAAATGGAGAAAGAAAAAAAAAATCGGCATTTCTAACTTGTAGGTACTTGTGTTACTGAAAATTACGGAACCCTATTTAGAAATTGTAAATACTATCGTGATCTTTATTAGATTGTTTATCAAAAGTAATATCTCTATCAATCATGCGCAGAATTATTCTAGCGGCCGTCTATGTATGACGTCTATGTAGCCGCCGTCTAATGGTTATAATGAGATATTTGGTATGGATTTTAGGATGCGTTCGAATTAGAAAATTATATCACTATGCGCTCCGGGAGCAAGCCGCCAATATTGGTCGTTACGTAAACGGTGTTCTGATGTGCAACCAAATTTGGTCGTTACGTAGCCGAAGGACTACCACAATATATTTGAATATTTCGTGTTGCTGTTTTCAGTTAAGCGAAAATATATTGACACTTTGTTTTAAAATATACGTACAATTTTTGCTTTCAAATATATATATTTTTTAAATTTAGTTGGTTATCATTTTTCTTGTAGCACTGATTTGATTTTTCGTAGCATTGAGTCTACGAGACGACTGAGATCTTATGGTGTAATCACCCTGTACCAAGCCTGAATGATCGTTTCGATCAGCTTTCTTTTGTTGATTGGATTGCAATGTGACACCATCAATTCTAGCTATAACCAGAGGATTTTCTGTTTGATTAGGGTCAAGCATATTTCTTAGCAATGCAGGACAGTGATATGATGATCATTGAGCCACTTCATGGTTGTTTTGGCAGTGTGACATAGCGCTGCATCTTGCTGGAAGATTCATCGCTGATAGTCGCCTCCAAACAAATCCCCACTGATCAGTACCAGTTTTTTCTCCAGCACTTACAGCTCCTATACTGCCTACCCGATGTTTTCTAACATCACATTACGCCGATCCGCGTTGAAGCGTCGTTCGCGTCGCCGTCTTCTTTCTTCTGCTTACAAAAAAGCCATCCCCTCATCTTTCATGATTCATTGATTATTCTCGCACATGCGACAGTATTAGCGCAAGACGTAGCTCAATCTCTCGCTACGGCGTACACTTGCACGTTACCCTCATGTATCGTTGCTAGGGATTATTTTTCGCCCCGCGCAAGCGGACGCACGGTGCGGCGGGCGCGGAACTCAAGTAGAGGCCGATCGGCCGGGAGCTTGAAGTTGACAATTTCAATTTATTATTGAAAAACCCTTAACCAGAAACGTCTTTTATAGATTGGATGACTTGTAATTACCTCAAATTGCGCTTTGCGATTGATCTTTTATAATTCATGGTTTTTCGATTTGGACTATTTTCCTAATTTGGCGACGTTTTTGATCGCCATAGCCTTTTAATTGTTTGGTTGTTGACTAGCTGTGATAGTTGTCATCCTGAGGTCATATATCTTTAGAAACGATACGTTCGCCATCCGATCCCTAGTGATCTTGATGGTAAGTCCGCGATAAATACGAACTTAATTATCGCTAACGGCAAGTATAGGCCGCGCAAGCGACCTCGAATCTGTGACCAAATTGAAAGATGCATAAATCTGTCCAAATCTGGTAGCAAGGACGCGAAGTTGGCTAGCTGGTATAGTTTGACTATGGGTTGTGCTATTTTACGTTTACTCCATGGAAGACACCATGGACACCAGTCAATTTTTCAAGTCAAATTTTATCTCGCCCGCAGACACAGAGTCCTGCCCGGGCTCGCACTTCTGAGTGGAGGCTACCGGATGGGTGTTGACCTGTGAGTTGGCAATACATTAACACATGGGTCGCAGTGGCCCAACTTCACTGGGCCCATTAGATCCCTAATGGTACCGTACTAGAGTTGTCAACTACAACGGGCGAACCCGTCACCTCAGGAAGTTTTAACGATTAGTCGTTCTATCTCACTGAAGTGAGCATAGAAGACTTGGACAAAACAGTCCACCGTCAAGCTCCGCCACATGCCCGTAAAAGGCCAACGCCTTAACCGCGAGATAGCCAGGAGTGTTACCCAGCGGGCTTACACTCACGCGCTTACTTCCAATTGCCACCAGATTACTCCAGTCTCTCGATTGGTTACGAGTTCGAGATCGTTTGCGCGGTCCTCTACCTTACGAAGCGGTGAAACGGTGTGTATCGAATCTATCACGGACCACGGCATCCTTTGCCCGGCTGTTTACACAGGATCGGGTAGCCAATGGTAGTTTCAAGAGCAGTCGCCCTAAGGTCCGCAACCACCCCCGCTCTGTAGGAAACAGTACTGCTTTTAGACTCCCCCGACTGTTGGTCAGAGTGCACAATCGATTGGCTACGTCACACGGTGCGCAAACCGTCCAGGAGCGCCGGAAGGTTGATTCCTAGGGGAAACTAGCCCTTAGGCCAGAGTCCTGCCCGGGCTCGCATTTCATGCGTGGAGGCCGCCGGATGGGTGTTGACCCGTGAGTGACCAAAAATGATTTCGCCGGAAAGTGACGTCATCAACGTAGAGATGGGAGTGGAAGAGAGATGGTATAGGTGTTCTAACCTTGTATGTGTGCGGTGATGAGACTGGAGGTTGATCTGAGAGTCTATTCTGCTGATGTGATGATCGATGCACCCCCAATAATTGTTCTTTTGCACTTTGGCACGAACTGCGCGAATTGCGCGAGCACTTGGGCACGAACCGGCGGACATAAGTAATGGTGCTATTTCCAAAATGTCTCCATTCAAACAGTGATGCAAAAAACAAAATAATTATATTATTAAATATTAACTATATGTAGGTAGGCGGTGGTTTATGGCGTTGCGACAGCGTACCAAAGGAATGAATATATTATTGAGTGGAGAAATTTGTACTTATATTCGTATGTATTTATGAATATAATGAACGATTCTCAAAAGAAATCATCGATGTTAGTACCACCTCAACACAGGTTCATACCTAGTGAGGTGGTAAACCGTTATGTCAAAAGATGAATTTCCTTTCTAAGCTAGATATAATATATACACTTATTATAAACTGTTTTTTTGTTAGAATAAGGATTTTCTTTGTAATTTGTAACTTGAATTACGGAAATAAATAAATAAATAAATTTTATTAGCTTGTATTATTAAGAAATATTCAGATGCGAATTATATTATGATAAAAGTGGACTTGTAAGTGAGATGTATACAATGTATGGGTTATAATATAATGAATGTGGCCGTGAGTATTTCCATAGGGCTCGGATTCAAAGAGCGGCTCAAATGACCAAAATTGACAACTTGGGTTGTCGACTACAGCGGGCGAGCCCGTCACCACCAGGAAGTTTTAACGATTAGTCGTTCTATCTCCCTGGAGTGAGCGTAGAAGGACTTGGGACAAAACAATCCACCATCTAGCTACGCCACAACCCGTTAGAGACCAACGCCTTACCGCGAGATTCGGGGGAGTCTGGGAACTGTATTGTTTCCTATAGAGCGGGGGTGGTTGCGTACCTTACGACGACTGCTCTTGAATTGACCATTGGCCATCCGATCCCGGTTCAGAGACAGGCAAAGGACGCCTTGGTCCGCGATAGATTCGGTGTACTCCGTTTCACCGCTTCGTAAGGGAGAGGAACCGCGCAAGCGACCTCTAACTCGGAACCAATCGAGAGACCGGAGAAATCTGGGTCACAATTGGAAGTGAATGCGCGAGTATCTCGAGCCCGCCGGGTTTATTCCTGGCTAACTCGCGGTAAGGCGTTGGACTCTCACGGGTTGTGGCGCAGCTAGACGTTGGATTGTTATTGTCCAAAGTCTTCTACGCTCACTGCAGGGCGATAGAACGACTAATCGTTAAAACGTCCTGTGGTGACGGGCTTGCCCGTTGTAGTCGACACCGCAAGATGCTAGTCAGAGTGCACAATCGATTGGCTTGCGCCGCACGGTGCGCAGACCGTCCAGGAGCGCCAGAGGTTTGATTCCCAGGGGAAACTGATCAGGGCCAGAGTCCTACCCCAGGTTCGCACCTCGTGCGTGGAGGCCGTCGGATGGGTGTTCACCCGTGAGTGTGACCGACCCTGAACAGAACAGGTCTTCGTGGCCAACCCAGCAATGGGCCCCATTAGCTCCCTAAAATTGACAGTGAGTATTTCCACATGACGCGGATTCAAAGAGCGGCTCGAATGACCAAAAAGAACCAAACCCTGAACAGAATTGGTCTTCGTGGCCAACTCAACAAGGGCCCATTAGCTCCCAATGCTACTGTAATGTGAGAATTTTCTCTTGGATTAAAATAATATTTTTTATTTTTATTTTCGGGGCCGTGCAGCCTCTACTGTCATCCGCCCAGACAGCGAAGCGCCCGGTTCCAAATGGGAAATTTAATACACTCCAGTTTCCTTTATCATCCCTTCATCCCCCAACCCCTTGTGCACGACGAATGTGGCCATGTGAAAAGGGCGAACGGGTCTCTCACTCTCGTTATATCTTATTCATGCAAGGAAGAAAAAGCCCCGAAAAAAGCGGCCCTCAAATCTCCGCTTTTGTGCGGAGAGCATGTGTTAATCTCCACTTTAATTGTATTCGGATTTTCATGCCTCAAAACAAGCATTCTCTGAAATCCGCAACCGCGCTTTTGTAAACAAACCCCTGTTATTTAACCTCAAGAGGGTGTGTCATTTATAATGTGATATCTTTCACGTAGGTTTTAATGGTCCTCTGCCTTCGGGATTACCTTGATTATTCTCGTTTTAATCGGTGACTGAAAAGAAAGAGGTTAACCCCTCACGTTGCGAGGTAAAAACACCTATCACTTTTGCGCGCGACATATTCGCGCGCAAAAAAATCGACGCGAGTCAACGGCCTTGAGAAAAACGATCATAACTTATAAACCACTAAACTGAATAAAAAAAGATAAAGAGAAAAATGATCGCATTGAAATTTGACATATAAAACATTATAACCTTATCTCGTAAAACAATTAAGATAATAATGAATTAAATATTACAAAATTGGCAAACTGAAAAAAAACTCGCCTATAAAATCATTTCGATTTTTTTGTAAATACAGTTTTTGTAAATATCAAAAATTGTAAATACAGTTATGTTCTTTATTAAATGCTTTACCAAAACGATATTTTTTTTTTTACTTATTTGCATACAAAAATACGGAAAAAAATATTTATTTATTCAGCCAAGAAAATTTTTATTTATTCTCGTAAAAAAAAATTTTTTTAATTTTTAATTTGTGACTACTTATGGTATTTTTTTATATGAAATTCTTTCAAAATAACTTTATTACTACATCACTTCTTCTTAGAAATCACACCAGAACTTTGACCTTTGTCTGATATTATAGAAAAATCTAAAGTTTTGAGAGTTTCCCGCGTTCGAACCTAATAATAAACTTTGAATGCCCATAATATAAAATTCGTTAGATTTTTTCAATTATATTGTCTTATCATAGACTTATTATATGTCTAATAACTAATTAATATACTCCAAAGAGTCACATTTCATCGAAAAACTATGGAAAATCGCACTTTTTTCTCTCATAGTAATTATCAAAACAAGTTTCATTTTCGCGAGCCATATTAGAAAAACAACATATAATGTTCAAAATACGCCTAATTATGTGATAACTTAGGATGTAAATGAAGCAATACCTATTTTATTAGTAAATTAAAAGCGACATTACGTCATGTTTCGCGATATATAGGGATATTTCACAAACATTACAAAATAAAAACGGCCATTTTTTCACATTGTTGGCCATTGTTGACAAAGTGTTTTCTTCGAAAATTCGTGAAAAAACAGCAAATTGATTGTGGAAATTGAATAATCCTAATGGCTAAACTACTTAAAAAGGGAAATTACTTACTTTTATCCGGTATACACTGCACTTATATCCACAAAACACTTCACAAAACAAACACTTCGCGGAACCTATACGCCGCCGCGGGGGGGCCGATCGACACTGCTGTTTTGACGTCTAATGCTGAGTTTTTAAATCGGTGGTCGATGTTATCGTCGTTGGACGGCGAATGAAAGATTATTTGGCCATGTCGTCCCGCGGTCAGAAAGCATTAAAGTACGACGATTCGAATCGTAAATTGCATTTTTCGCAGCGGCGAGCGCGATATCCAAAAATCGGATGTTACGGATTGTTAGGCGGCCGCCATACATGTCCCCAAATGGATGTTACGTGCTTGAGGGGTACTTCAGTTTT